>VYZS01080106.1:0-90737 GCA_013400695.1 Neodrepanis coruscans | reverse complement strand
AGACCCAGGTTTGCAGCACTTTGAGCCCTGCCCCTTCATTTAGTGCATTAAATGTATTTATGTGGCTCCCAGGCTTTTGTGTAGAATTCAGAACCACAGTAATGAGCACAGAGCTCAGGAAACCTGTGCCAGACTGCTCTGTTGGATTCTGTAATATTTGTGTAAAATACCAGCTGGGAGCAAAGAAAAACTCCCAGCACAGGGCTCTGTGCTGCCTGGTGCTTTTTCTGTGACCAATCCCCAAAATTCTCCAGCTTCAAAGAGAAGAAAATGACCCTGTTGGTGTGTTTTGCATTTGAGCACCTTGCTCAGTGTTTAAATGGTGGGAGGTTTTTTTATTTGATCTCCTGCAGCTGTAGGGTAAATTTTGATTTTGAGAGTTGAATTTAGACATAAGCTAAGGTGATTAAATGCTGTTTCATTTGAGCCTCACTTCTGCTTTTAACTTCTGTGACTGAAAGCATCTCCAGCCCCCTCCCACTGAAAATTCAGGTGAATTGCAGGTGAATTAAAAGCAATTATATGGCCAATAGTGAAACCACTCAGAATTGCCTCTAAACTCCTGTTTTAACTACATTTTAATGGCAGTGCTGTGTTCAAGGGCAGTCACCTGGCAGCTCATTTGGCCACATGAATTAATCTTGCTGTAACCAGTCCCAGCAGTTCAGTCACATTCTGCAGCACTACAGCTCCACCCAGACTGATAGTTCTGAGTCTGGAGGGGAACTCCTTATCTGGTGGTAAAGAATGAGCATCCAGAAATGCATAAATACATGAGTAATCCAGTTCCTACCCATTGCAAAGCTGAATGCCAACCATTGCCTCAATGTGTGTAGACAACATCAGACACAATGCCAAGGGGAGTCTGAGGATTCCTAATGCCAGGATGAGTTTTGGGAAAGCAACTTTAATACCTTAAAGAAAAATGTATTTTTTAACCCACTTCATGCTGGTACTTCTGCTCTTGGTTATTTGGGGAACTAAAAATACATGAATGCCAGAGATAATAAATAAGTTTAGATTGTCAAAAGCAATAGAATGACTCAGATGTAGGAAATCTGTTGTGTCTCTGTATAAAACACAGGAGCAGAAGGGAAGGATTGAATTGCAGCCTCCCACTGTGACAGAGTCTAGTCAGTCCCAGGAGGTTCCTGACAACACTCTGCTCCATCACCTGTATCATGCTCCATCAACCACAAGGTATTAAAAACCTTGGTGAGATAAATAATACAAATCTTGGTGACTCAACAGACCATGCAGACCTGGCACTCCTGATTCCCTGTTTTTCTGCATTCCCTGAGGTACAAAATACAGCTTTTCCAGGCTGTGCCCCTGCCTTTCTCTCCACTGCATTTTGGCTCCTGTGTGAGTGTGTAAATCCTTCTCTTCCTTACACTGAGATGTGTGAGATCACAGTGAAGAGCATTGCTTAAAACACCTCTAATTACTAAAGATAAAGGAAGTGGTTACAGTTTGGGGGGGAATATTTCAGGAACCTGAGTTCTGTGTCCTTTTCTGATGTTGACTCAGTTTCTCTCTCTCTCTCTCTCCAGCTGGGAGAAGGACAACTCTGCAGTGTGAGGCTTTTTGGAGATGAGAAGACTCCACAGTTGGAAAAAGCAGCATAAGGTGTATTATTCTTATTTCCATGACTCATTCAAAGCATAAGAAGACTCTTGTAGAACTGCTTCATCTTTTTACAATAATACCAAAAAAAGAAAAAAAAAAGAAATGTTGTTGGTAATATTTCTGAACCTTTGCTTTCAGCCTTTCTTTGAACAAAAGAGTTTGGCTTTTATGAGTTTGCAGGGCTCCATTTCACAGAGCTTTGCCAGAAGAAACCTTGTCACAGGCTGCACTGAGACAAGCAGGGTGGTGGCTTTCTGCCTTCCCAGGAGGATCCTGGTGCTGCAGGAACATCCACCAGGATCAAACCCAGCTCTCAGACCCCCTGGAAACAAATCTGTTCCAGAGCACCCAAAGTGGTTTTAGGAGCATCCCAGGAAAGGTCTCCAGGTGTGGAACAGCTGAGACCAAGTGCTTTGGACAAAGATCTCACTGTAGACTCCTGGGAAACTGAAAGAGGCCTCAAGATGAAGCAAGAGAAAGTCCTTGGGGCCATTCCCACAGAGTGGGCAGTGAGGAGTACCCCAAAATGAGGGTGGGGGGGTGTGACACAGCAGTTAAAGCAACCTCTGCTCCCCCAATCCCACCTGGGCCAAAGACTGGTGCTTTAATATTTGTTATCTTCTCATACCCCTTCCTTTGCCAGAAAACAGCAGGTTTGCTTTATTTTTAGCAATACTAATGTGACTCATCCTGGTTTTGTCCTTCTCTGAAGGTGCCCAAATCCACCCACACTGTTACAGCTCAGTGGGAGGCTCCTGGAAAGGGGAGGGGATCTCATCTGGGAGCAACGTCCTGACTTTTAGCACAGCGAGAGCAATTTGCTTGGCTGCTTGTGAAATTCCTTTGGAGAGCCTTTAAAATCCCTCCTGTTGGTGCAACAAAGAATTAAGCAGATGCATAACTTCAGACATGGAAGCAAATGCACCAAAATCCATGAAATCCCCTCAGATTTTAGCATTAGGCATGTGCTCAACTGTCTGCTGGATCTTGTCCTGCTTGTGTGTGTAGTGATTATGTAAAGACCCTTCAAGGTCTGACTGACAATTATAAATAGCTTTGGGAACTTTTTTTATTTAGTCTTTATTTTGCCAGCACCAGAAATACTGTGATCCTCCACAATTCCTCCAGTAGGTTTGTCTTCCCCCATTCAGGAGACACCAATCATGTCATTAATTTAAGTTGGATTTGGTGTGTCATCAGTTTAAATCTCCCTCCAAAATTCCATCAATCCTGATTCAGCTTCACAATGTGTGAAATTGTTCAGATATTTTAAAACTCTTCTTCCTTCTGAGAGAGATCCCACATTTATTTAATAAAGCAGCCAGGATTTACTGCAGCAGTGCTGGTAAGCACTTTTTACTCTCCTCAAGATAGATTAGAGTTGACTGGATACTTTTTTTTTTGCTACAACTGCACAAGTTTACAAGTCACAATTGAATTACCAAGGTGAGCGAAAGAAAGATTATTCCTGTGGGTGCAATACAGGTTGCAGACTTGTTTTCTTTTAAAGAAGGGTTTAAAGAATTAGCAATAAATGTTATCAACTGCAGCTAGAAAATGATGCTGACTTATTACTTTGTGGGGACCCTACGGGGCATCATGAAAACCAAATTCCTCGGCTGAGCTTTCCAGAAGAAAAGAATAAAAAACAATGCCCTTTGAACACCTCAAACTCAGATTTACTATAGGGAGGAAAATGAGCTTATAGGCACCCCTGGCTTGGCCCTGGAGCTGCCCAAAGATGCAGAGCTTAAACAGTTCCTGATTTATTTAGTGCTGAAACAACATGTTCCCATTGTCACTACCAATGTGTGAGTTCACTCTCCTTCAGCAGAAACCTCCAGCAGCTGGAAGGAGCCCCAGGAGAGGCTGTAGTTTTATTTCATCTCGCCCTGGAGTGGTTGCTCCACTCACCAGGATGGACCATGACTTCACTGGGTGACAACCCAGTGGTTCTAAGGAGACTCCTGAGCTCTGGAAAACACAAACTCAGGGCAGAGCAGAAGCTTCCACCTGACTCTTCCATGTATCAGTTGGCTGGTCCTCACCCCAGGCAATATCATGGTGTTCCAAGAGGTTCTTCAAGAGGCTTTTTGGATGTTATTTTTACAGGTTTTGCTCTTTTTTCCACCATCTAAATAACCCAATACTGTGAGCCATCATTGTTTTTCCCCATAGGATATTCTTGCTACTGAGCAGCTTTTCATCTTGAAACCCTCAGACCTCATGCCCACTAAAATTTCCCATCTCAGGTGAGTTCTTGACAAATCCTCAGGGTTTAGAAATGCTCACAATAGTTGCCTTGCATGTCACCTTTACTGGAAACCCCATTTAAACCAAATCTGTGTCTTGGCCAGCACAAAAAAAACCCTCACAGCCTTTTCTGCATAATATTCAACACAACTGGTAAAAACTGGGGCTTTGGGCTGCAGCCTGACAGTCAGAATTTTCAACTCCACAGGTTTTCTGTTCCTGATATTGAGCTCAAGGCAGCCAAGACAGATGGGTTTGGGGTTTCTCCTTCAGAATCCCCCATTATTTTTGTAGGAATCCATTTCAACAATCCAAAAACCCCCTGATGTCACTGGAGAATCCATTTCTCTTACACAACCATGATATTCCTTCCTATTCCTGGGGTTTAGGTCTTCATCCTTCAAGTCGTTCCATTCAAAATTATTTCACTGTGTTCATCTTTCTAGAAATATTATTTACATGTAATATAGAAGGGGAAATACAGCAGAATGACATTTACTCCAAAATTATCTTTTGTTTTAAAAATATGCCTTTTGTCAGAGCAGGACCAGGCACCAGCACTGGATGCCCTGGGAATGATCATTTCCCAAACCCTGTCTCAGCACTAACACTGAAGTTTCAATACTTACTCTGCCATGAACTGGCCAAAATAATTTAATTAACACTCAAAAAAAAAAAAAATGTTCAGAAAATGATGTAACACAAAGCAAACACAAAAACTTCCTTTAAAAAAAGAAAATATTTCCCTTCTTTATGCTTCAGTTGGTTTTTTCCTTTTCATGTAGAGACAAAAGAGCTTGTGAAAATTTCAAAGCTACCTCAGTACCTTTTCCAGAAACACTTCTGCTCCCTGGCTCATTTGAACAGTGTCTTTTTTGGCTCTGCACTCACTTGGCATGTGCAGCCTAAACTCTCTTCAAGAGAACTGAGATTTGTGCACTGGATGAACCTGGAGACCAGGGAGACCCGGCTCTGCCAACACTGACAGCACTGAGGAGTGAAAGAAAGGAAAATAGAGGGGGTTTTAACCTCAGTTTTACAATAAATGATGGATAAAATAGAAATAAAACAGATAAAAAAGTGAAAGCCCTGAGCTTGTTTATAAAGGGAGCATTGATAACAACAATATCTGTTATTCTCAGGAATTAACTTTTTTCTTTTGTCCTTTCCACACATGGCCAAGAAGTTTTCTTGTACCTTGGGAAGCTGCAAACCTCAGTCCAAGTTCTGTCAAAAAAACAACCCTGGTATTTTAAACTTTTAAATTTGGGAATGAGAAGTGTCTCCTGGGCTGTTGCTGCTGGACAAGAAAACTGTTGTAGGAGTAACACAGGAAAAGCAGAAGGAAAAGGAAGGAGGAGACAGAAGAGGAACAGGATTTTCCAGACCCAGCTCATCCCTCTCTTCTGGGAGAAACTCCTGCTGACATAACACAATAAAACTGAGTGCAGGATCTGGAAAGCAGCTCAAGTTGTACTTTAAACCCCCAAATTTGTTCTTATTTAAACCTTTAAATGTGAGCTGGGAGCCCAAGGCCACCCTGAAGGCTCAGCACTCTGTGACTGTGACAGGAGGGGCTTTACAGGGACTAGAAAAACAATCCATAATTCTGATTTTGGAAACTGATGAGGAACATTTAGGATATCTCCATCTCCTTAGTTTAAAAGTTTAAATGAGTGTTGATGGCTGAAGAAATCAGAAATGTTTTCAAGCCCAAGTTGAGATATTTCACTGTTATTGCTGAATCCTGAAGGCAGCTTTTGAAGACAAATTAAAGAAGTTCCATACATTGGGTCACTCTGAAAGGATACTGACACCTTTAATGCCATTTTTCTCCTGTCTGTGCAGCAACATTTCTTTTACATTACATATCCAGGGGTGAGATTTCAGATTGTACCAATTTTATACAAAATATTCATGTTCCCCTCTGAAATGAACTCTTGTGACAAAGAACCTCTTTATAACATCATGCATATTATGGGCTGCAATCCCAGGGGGGGTCAGATATACAGATATATATATTTATATATATTTATATACACACACATCTCGGGGGGACAGCAGTCACACATTTGGATTGGTCATAATAGCTTTTTAATTTCTTTTTTTTTGTCAGGAAATCATTCATTTTCTTGCCATGTCCTTCCACTTCCTCCCCAACTGCAGTGCCCAGTACAGAAACAATGTTGTGCCTAAAAAAAAAATCACCTCCTCATCTGATTTGGAGGGGGAAATGTACCCACATATCCTCCTGAAATTGCCAAAAAAATCCTGGATATTGGGTGCTGAATAACAAGGAATTTGGACACAATGCTGTGCCACTGATTCCCTGGAGGTTTTATCAGGAGCCTCAACCAGCCAATGGATTTTAAATCAACCAACTGACTTGAAATCAGTGAAAAATCCATTTACATGACACTGCACTTGACTAACAAGGGAAGGAATTGGAAAGACATCACTAATCCCAGCCTAAACCAGGGCCTAGGGCAGGTCCCAGTTTGCTGCAGATGCTTCCATCCAAAAACTGTTCTTTAATTTAGAACCACTCCATGATATTCAAGGCACAAAGATCCACCAGTTCAGTGTCTGTTTGGGGCACAAGGGATGTGGGTTTCCTTGGCAGCTCCTGTGAAAATCATTTTATTTAAATCAATTTATTTAAAATCAATTTATTTAATGTTCAATTTGGTGGCCCTGGAGTTTAATGCTGATGGCAAAACCTAAAGCCCAGTTTTCATCCCAAATCCTTTGGACTCAATGTGATTCTTAACACTAACTTCAGTGAGACCAGGATTTCTGCCTAAATTGTTGTTTTATTTTTGAAATAAAATGCACAGGTTATTCTTAGATCCCTCTGATTCCCTCCAGCCTCACACAGGGCACTTTTCCTGCCTCCCAGGACACTTTCTGGGCATCCCAAAAGCTCACATTTTGCATATAAGAATTATGTCCCATAAAAAAATAGCATGAAGTGACTTCCAAAAGCCAAAGATCCAAAAAGTCAGCTCACATATATTAAATCTTTATTATGTAACAGTGAGACAATAAATAACTTTATGAATTCCTATGACCTGTACAAAAAGCTGGGCAGCTTTTGTACCAAGTTTGGTACCAGCTGTTTGGATTTAATCTCTGCTCAACATATGATCTCAAATCAGAGACAGTTGTGGAGTTAAGGCAAAACCAGATGATACCTTTAACACAACAGAAGGTTTGAAAAACACACAGAAATCCAAACAAGGGGGGGGTGTCTCATCTCCAGCTTACAAAGTGCTTGTGGCTAAAGGAAGGAATTCCTTAGGGCTGGAATAAAGCAGGTTTTCCTCAATCATTTCAATTCAAATTGAAGAACAAATGTGAGATTTCCCCACAGGGCAAAGCTGCTTTGCAAAGTTGTGCCTGAACAATCACCTTTAACCCTGGAAAGTTTTGCCTGAATGGTTACAATTGGCCATTTTTTTTGCAGAAATCAGCACCTGGAAAAGAGGAAAGTCTTTCACATCCAACTAAAACACATCCACAAGCCTTTGGCTTTGGGTTAGACTCGATGGGACAGAGCTTAAATACAAGGGTGAACCATCCAACACACAACACACAGAGGAGAATTCAAGTCAACCACTGAGCAACAGGAATTACCTTTCTCAAGACAATGGATTAGATCAGTTCAGTCCCAGGGACAGAAACATGTATGAGCAATATAGCAATGTCCAGTTCTTTGGCAGCAACACTCTTAACTCTTGATTGAAGTCTGAACTCCTAAATCAAAGACCTGGTTGCCAGTCTTTTCATAGTTTAAGAAAATCCACTTCTCCCATGAATCCTGTAAGTCCAGAGTATGCAATTGGGATAAATCTTGCAGGCAGCTTCAGACTGTAAGGTTAAGCACAGATATTTATTGTCTGCTTGAGTCTCAGTCCAAATGTATTGCACTTCTACACACAAAACTCTGTGAAACTTCTGAGGAGTTCAGATGGGGAGGGGGCCAAAATCCATAGAGAGAATCCATATTCACCCAAGAAAAAGCAATAAAGAAACACCAATCCCATGATGACAAAATGATCTTCATGTAAGAGAGGCAATGAGGAGTCCACACCTGGATGAATGTCACAGGAAAATTCACTTTACAGGGGGAAGACCAGAAAGCCAGAAAACGTAGAATACTGCCATCCACCGACCAGATTACCTTTCTCCAGCTTCAGGTAAACCTTGTCCTCCTTGTCCAGGTAGAGCAGCACCCCATTAGTGGCAGCTTCACGGGTCACATCCTTGTCCCCAGCAAAAGCAGAAATGACTGGCTTCCCATTCAGCATCAAATTGACCTGTAAGAGCAAAAACCATCAAAAAAGCTCCAATTAACAGAAAAACAACTATCCCTGAATATTAACTAGGGTGCTAAATCCCAATCTTTGATGCTTTTTGGTTTGTTTGAACTAATAATTACATTTATTTGGAGTGTAAAAGCACATTGATGTTGTGTGGGCTGCACCTGCACTGAGTGAGGTATCACCTCAGTTGCCTGAATCAGGAATTATTTCATCACAAAGCAGAAAATAAAAGACATTTTCAAGAAACTGGGGCACTCAGAGAAGTGATGCAGGAACCTGATGAGGTGTCAGAGGCACCAGAGTGGGCTGGGAACTGAAACTCCACTGAGCAACATAAATGTCTCTCCCATTAGTGAGTTTAAAGTCCAGAACAGATCTTCAGCTTTATGAACCACAGCCCTTGTGTTCTGGTACTGAAACCATTTTTCTCTAAAACACTGAAAGTCAGCACAGCCTCTGCTCTGAAAGCAGGAAATAAAGATGGACAGGGCTGGGGGAAGGGATAGATCCAGGCATTTTTCATTTCCCCCAAGGCAAACCATCAGCTTTCCTCTGCTTTTCCTCCTTAAGCAGCTGCAATCCAGTCACACAGGGGTGACTTATGAAATATTTATTCATATGGAATATGCTGGCCTTGCATATGTTCCCATCAATTTTAATGGGAGTCACCACAGAATAAATTAGTGCTCAGCATAAGTCAGGGCAGCAGGATGTGACCCCTTATTTGGGATTCACCTGTCTGGGAAATCCACTTCATCAGGTGTCCCCAGGGAGCCAATTGCAGTTTTATGGTATTTAATGGCACTAACAGGTGTTCCAGGGGCACAGGAATATCATTTGTGTAGAAAGCCTTCAGGTGATTTAGTGCTGTTTCAGTTTGCATGAGACTCAAACCAGTTTGTTCCCCTCCAGTGGCTTCTGCTCCTCCTCCCTGGTTGTCAAACATGCACAAAAAAAGGCACCAAGGGTTCATCCTTTGCTTGGTTTTGGTTTCTCCCACTCCTTCTGTGCCATCTCTCTAGATCAGCTTCCCCTGCATATCACAGGTTTGTACCACATTAACTGTGCCCAAATGGAGCCAACAAACCCATCCATTACTGTAGAAACTCTTAATTTAAGAAATATTTGAGACCATGTCACAGCTTGTAACATTCCCTGTCCTCAGCCCCAAACTCCCAAAGTCCCAAACTACCAAAATGAAACACCAAATTCTCTGCTGGACTCCCAGAACCCAAGCCTTTCCTGGCATGTGTTTTAAATCCAATGAAGTGGCTGAATGCAATTAATCAAGGCCAGTTCAACCTCCAGCATTTGAGAGAGTGGAAAGAACAAAGCCTGAGCACATGAAACAGCTTATAGAGATTTTCATGGGGGTCAATATTTCACTAATGGCTTTTGCCATTGACCTGAGTGGAAATTAGGATTTCAGGAGCAAGACAGAGGAGGGAAAAGCACCAGATACTTCTATGAATCTGGTGGTCTCAGGGGTGGAAACAAGGGAAGCCACAGATCTCATTCCAGATCTAGAAAACCAGGATGTGTGTCACCAAAAATGTGTGACCTGGCACAAGGATTAAGGAATGTACTTCAAGGAATTTGCTGTTGGTTGAGCAAGGGGATGTGCAGGAACTTAGAGGCTTTTTCTCCAAGCTACTACATATTAGCCTTTAATTAGGCAGTTCAGTTGTTGTTAAGCTACAGGAGAAAGTGCAGATGACTCCTTTTCTTCTAATATATGACACATCTTTTATACATCAAACAGCAAAAAAAAGGTTTGAAGTGCTACAAAGGTTTCCTAGAAGACATTCCTATAGAAATAAAGCATTTTGGAGACCACACTGATTACCTTGGCCCACAACCAGCTCCCTGGCACCAGGAGCTGTCAGCCAGCTCCAAATATTCCAGAAACAGCCAAACCTGGTGTGGGATCCCCAGAACTCCTGTGTTCCTGACAGTGAGTTTAACCTACAGCAAAACGTGGCTCTTCAATAATATTTATGAAATTAAGTGACTTTCAGAGGTCTCTTTTACTCTTGGATCACTCATTCTGTTGAATTCTTTATATCACCCCAGATATTCAGCTTTATGGGATAGAAGTGAAGCTGTAGCAATTTATCTGAGGGGAGGATCCTGCCTTGTTTCAACTTTAAATTAATTCACTCTGCCAGGAAGTCCCCACCCCAGGTTGCTTTAAACTAAGCTATTTTACCTTGAAAGCCTTTTAAATACTCCTGTGTTCTGACAAGATCCTGTTCTAAATAAAATATTTAAGCAAAAGATTTTATAAGCCCACTTGATGGACGTACCTGAATTGTTTGACTCTGATAGACTTTAATGACGTGAAAACTGAAACTGTAAATTCCTTTTCTTGGTGCTACAAAGACAGATTCCAACGTGAAAAAATTGCCCACGTTTACCAGGATCTACAAACACACAAAAAACAGAGCACAGGAATTAGTACGGGTATGGAGTGCTAAATAAAAATACAGATTATAACTTTAGAAACCATTCATCCATGGAAGTCATTCTATGCATATGTAGAGGAGATTAAGAAAAGGCATTTTTGGTCATCATTCCCCCCAAAATGGCATGAAAACACTAATTCTGGGAGTGGCATGTGGCTTTTAAAAAGCAATGGTCGAGCCAACACTGTTCCTCAAAGCACCGAGCTGTGGGAAGGACGTTTGTGAACGAGTCATTCCCCAATTTCCAGCCAGAACTACTGAAATACCTGGCACATCCCAGCAAAAACTGGCTGCCAGCCTTTGCTGCTTGAGCTGTTTTTTTTGTGAGCACTAATAATGCTTCGGGTTTGATTAAACACAAGTAAGAGAGGGGAACATATTAAATGAGCACATCATCCATATGCTACATCTCTTCTGTAATGGCCAGATTTCGCTCGCTTTCCACTTGGTTCTGCTTTATTTTAATTGATATTTTCAGGCTCCTTATGCCAGGCACAGCCTAAAAAGCCAACTAGGAGTGTCCCCGGAGTTTGGAGCATTTACACTCCCGGCATCAGGCGGTGTGACATATCCGGCTCCAGCTGTCACTACAATTTACTCGTCCTTACAACAGGGGACAGGAAGAAGAACAACCAGCAGTCCCAATTCCTCTGGAGCTGGAATTGGAACGTGTGTTGGCATCTGCACACGTGAGCGGAGCTGCACCGAGGACCTGCTCGGCGACACTTAAAGGTTCTTCCCTGGAAATTCCTCCTTCTTTCCCAGCACAAACCGTCTAAAACCGACCCGCGTTGTTGCACCTGAGAACCCCGAGTCCCCAAGTCCCCAGGGCCGTGTCCCCCGCGCCCCGGCACCTCCCGGGTCTCCATCCCCGCTTCCCCGGGAATTCCCGGGGAGCCCCTCGCCCCGCCTGCCCCGCATCCCCCCATCCCCAAGGGACAAACCCCCGTGGTGTCCCCTGCCCGGCCCCTGGGGGTTCCTGGGCTGCCCCCCAACTTTTGGGGGGATTTAAGGGGCGCTGCGGGCGGCGGCACCTGTTGAGGTTNTCACACCGCACACACCGCTCACACTGCGTCCAGCACCACTCACACCGCGCCCGGTACCGCAACACACCGCTCACACCGCGCTCACACCGCGCCCGACCCCTCTCCGTTCACACCTCACACACCGCACACACGGCTCACACCGCCCCGCACCGCTCACACCTCACGCACCTCGTACACCTCCTACACCGCACACACCGCTCACACCGTGCCCAGCCCCGCACCGCTCAAAGCCTTCTCTCCGCCGGCTTCTCCTCTTCGTCTCTTCTTTCCTCTCCCGCTCTTCGCCTCCTCCTCCCCCCGCCACCACTTTGTGCCGGATTTCTTTCTTTCTTTCTTCTTTTCCCTTCTTTCTTCCTTTCTCTCTTTCGCTCTCCCCGAGAGCTCTTTAAAACACGCCGCAAAAAGCCGCCGAACAAAACGCACCCTGGCCGGAACCCCCTTTCCACATCAGCAAAGAGATTGAGAAATGGGGATGGGGGAGAAAAAGCCCTGCGGTGAATTATTGATGAGACAGAGAACCGAGGGGTCGCGAAGAAATAAAGCCATTCGGCGTTGCCATGATCGCCGCTGCTCTCTGTCCCNGCGGGCGGCGGCACCTGTTGAGGTTTGCGGGGGCTGCCGCGCTCGCTCACCTGGTCGAAGTAGATGATGCGCGTCTTGTTGCTCATCTCGGAGGGCTCGTGGTTGGTGCTCCGCACGGCCGAAAAGGCCACCTTGGAGTTGGCGGCCCGCACGGAGATGCCGAGCGGGGAGGAGGACGAGCCCTTGGTGTCGGTGGCGGGGTTGGAGTCGCAGACCACCAGGCACTTGCCCTCCAGCACGATTGGCTCCGTGTCGTTCTGTGCCCGCGCGGCGCGGCCGCCCAGCGCCAGGGCGAGCAGGANCACCGCCCCGCACCGCTCACACCTCACGCACCTCGTACACCTCCTACACCGCACACACCGCTCACACCGTGCCCAGCCCCGCACCGCTCAAAGCCTTCTCTCCGCCGGCTTCTCCTCTTCGTCTCTTCTTTCCTCTCCCGCTCTTCGCCTCCTCCTCCCCCCGCCACCACTTTGTGCCGGATTTCTTTCTTTCTTTCTTCTTTTCCCTTCTTTCTTCCTTTCTCTCTTTCGCTCTCCCCGAGAGCTCTTTAAAACACGCCGCAAAAAGCCGCCGAACAAAACGCACCCTGGCCGGAACCCCCTTTCCACATCAGCAAAGAGATTGAGAAATGGGGATGGGGGAGAAAAAGCCCTGCGGTGAATTATTGATGAGACAGAGAACCGAGGGGTCGCGAAGAAATAAAGCCATTCGGCGTTGCCATGATCGCCGCTGCTCTCTGTCCCTTTCCAGCTGGAGATCCAGGATGCTCGGAGCGGTGAGAGCTCAGCCCGAAGCTGCCGGATCCTGTGTGTGACAGCACTGCCAGGGGGCTGCAGACTCCACTTCTCTCTCTCTCTCTCTCGCTTTCCCCGCTCGCTCTGCCACAAATCCCCCCCCTCTCCCGTAGTTATGTCATAACAAACCTGCCCAGCTCTCACCTGGCTGGGCACACACGACGCTGCCTTACTAGAGACCCTCCCCTTGGAATTGCCCCCCACCCACACACGCTCCGGTCCTCCCAGGCAACTTTGAAGCAGCTACAAAGCCACAGGGAAAGCACAGACCGATGCGACGTCCCCTATTTTCAGCAGGAGAGGGAAAGCTGCTGGAAAGGCATCACCTAAAGCCGGGGGAGTCTCCAGAGCTGTGCGTGGATTTGCAGCCTGCACTGGGCTGTGACATCCCGACCAGGCTGGCGACGGCTCCCTGTCACACACCCCAGAGGGAAGCAGCTTTCCTCAAAGCCATCACACACTCTGACATCACCAACAGAACTTCAGTGTCTGCTCCTTGAGGATTGACCACATGGCAGCTTCTGGTGATGGTTTGATTAAACACCTCTGTCTGTTGTTAGTTCCTTTTGTTGATTGGAAATCTGGGCAGAACTCCCATGGATTTCAAGGTTATTGAAAACATGACTGGGTTGGTGCTGCTGGTGGCTTTAGAGATCTTTCCTGCACCCCCTGGTCCCATTTGGTCTCATGGTGAAGCCTAAACCTTTTTCAGGGACTGGCAGAAATCACACAGCATTCCCAAAGCAGAACTGGTCAAACACATTTCCATCCAAACCACCAGCAAAGTGCCAATGGTTTGTTAGAAATCAGGCATATGATTCTTAGAAATCCAGCATCTTGCTGCCTCCCAGGCTGTTGAGGAAGAGGCTTGGGATACAGACCCAGCACCTCAGCTCTGGGCATTGACAGATAAAACAGTTTAAGGAAGCAGCAGAAAACTAAAAGGAGGAATAAAAAGCACTGAAACCCCCTCTCTACTGAAACCCAAGTCTTTCTGCATGCAAATGAGCTGGGGCTGTTCTTCAGTTGATGTGGAGAACTGAGGGTGAAGCATTAAGGCTGCAGAACTCAGCAAAGTCTTTGAGAAGCCAGAAAGCAGCAAAATTCCTTTTAACAAGCAACAGTGTCTAAAATTCAGAAGGCCTGACTCCAGTTTTAAGGAATCCCAAGAGGCAAAAAAGAAATGTTACTGTTTTCTAGGAATGCATCAATATCTTCTTTCTCAGTGACACCAACAGAGATGGAGAGAAGAGTCCAGCTGAGAAGTTACCACTTGCTGTGAGGAAAGGAAACAAGAAATAAAGCAAATACTTGCAGCACAACTTTGTCCCTTTTGTAGAAATCTCCAGAGGAGATTAAAAGATTTCTGCCTGAGCACAGCAACACCTGTTTGAAGGACTCCTACAAAACAAGCTGTGTGTGAAAACAGGGAAAGATCTTGTGCCACAGGATTTTGCAAATAAATACAAATATAGAAATACTTCCACACTATTCCTATAAATATTCTTCCAAATATCCACTCTAACCCCCCTCTCTGGCAGTTTGAAGCCACCCAACTGCTTGGGGAAGGCAGGGACATGGATTGACCAGGAATTGGACCAGTGTGGAGCTGCTGGGATGGCCAGAAACTGTCTTTGTGTGCATTTAATTCACAAGCAACAAAGTTAATGATTGTTCTTATTTTATCTGACAAAGAATTTCTTTGTATTGATCCAGTTTCCTCTAACAGGGTTTTGTTTTTTTTTCTTCTTTTGGAAGAAAAATGAGTAAAATAAATAGCAACAATGCTTACCAATGGAAATGCAGTTAAATTAAGCTCACAGCTTCTTTCCCTTTCAGGACACATACTGTGGAAACCTCAAACTGTCTGCAGTTGGAAGAATTTTGCTGTTTCACAGGGAACTTTCTGCACTGAGGCAGCTTTCTGACAAAAAGAAAGGGCCACAGGGAGAATAAGGAGAAAACATCATGTTTACATTTACATTTTCTTTTAAACCTGCATTAACTACAAATTCTCTATTAATATTGCATGATATCTTTCAAACCTCTTTTGGAAAACAACCCTAAAACATCTGGCTTTGTCTAATTTGCCTCACAAAAGGGAGAAAGAATGTGCCTCAGCCTCCCTCTCCTGCTTCTGAGCTGCTTGCTGGTGTCTGGAGGCCTTATGAATTCTACCAACCCCTCAGTAACAGGAGCCCTCTGCTTCTCTTTATTCTTTATCCTAATTACATTCCCCTCCTGTCAGCCTGAGCTGGGTTTGCAGGGAGCACCCACCAGCTCCCCCCCAGGATTTACCCCCACCCCCAAACTCAGCCTAATGAGGGATGTGGGAGGGGGCAAAGGGTGGATTCAAAGCCAGAATACTGATGGCAATTCCAGCCTGTGTTTATGAGCTCAGTGGTCACATTTTTTTCCCTGTCTTCTGCCCTCCCTTCCTTTCCATCTGGCTGTTGGCTCCTGTACAGAGCAGCTCCTCTCCCAGGCATCTGGCCCTGTGGCTCTGCCCTGCTCCAACAGTTTGGTGGCTGAATCCAAGACAAATTCACCTGCCTGAAGAGCTGAATGGCTCTTAAGAAGATGCCCTAAATATTTTAGAGAGTGAATCTCACTGCATTTATATAAGCATCAAATGTAAAGAGGTCCTAGAGGGATATAATAAAACCTCCAGCTTTACACACAGGCTGGAAGGACCACAATGAACTGAACATTTTGGTCTTTAATCTGGACAGAATCAAGCCTAGGTTTTTTCCTTGCTTTATTTTAATCTTAAAGCCAACCTTTCTGGTTTGACTGAGTTTGTTCTGTGTATTTGCCTGTTTAAATGCACCTCTCCTTCATCCATCCCATTATCAGGTATTTTTTAAACTTCCTTCAGCAGCAGAACAGAGAAACCAATGTAAAACTACTGTCTCCTTATATTTCCTGGGCTGCTTTACTTTACCCTGACACTCTGCTGTGCTAAATCTGTGTTTTGATGGCCTTCTCAGGAAACAGAACTTTCAAACTCCCAGTGAGTTTTGGAGGTGATTAAGAAAATGAATCAGCAGGAGGGCTGCATGTGCAGAGCTAAAACTGTTCAGATGTGCTGACACCGTTGGCATTTGAGGTCTTTATTCAGCATTTCTGCTGCAGCCAGACTTTTTATTTGACCAACACTGCAAAGCTGAGCAGGCCCAAGTGCAAGGCAGGGTGTGAGATGTTCCTGGGCAGATGCTGTGAGTCCTCAGAGCAGCGTGTTCTGGAAATATTCCACACTCCTGTTGTTACACTGAGCCCAACAGACTCAGCCTGGATTGGCATCAGTGTAAAAGGGAGAGCAGAATGTGACCCTGCAGGTTCTTTTTGCTCCTTCAGAGATCCTTGACAGGAGTCAGTTGTTTGCAGCACCAACAGGCCACTGGATTTCATCATTAATCTTCACTCAAGTATCTATAAATAGTTGAATATTTCTTGTGTTTATGTTTATTCAAAATATTTCCGGGAAATCTTTCTAATTTACAGGTTTAACCTGCTTGGATTTGATGGATTAAGACTAAAATCAACTTGCATAAAATAACTACCTTCAAAGCAGGTACTTGCAGCAGTAAAACTTGTTATAAAGTAAAAATTAATCCTTGTTTCACTATTATATTTCAGTGGGTGTCTAACAAAGAACTCTTCTTTTTTTGCATATTTTCCTGCTAATTTATCCAATACCTTTTTGCAACATTATGAAATAAATATTTCTACAAAGCTGTGTGCTGACCTATGCAATGGGTTTAGATTTTTCAATTCCATTTTAATGAGGCAAGAAATGTGATTTTTGCCCAAATGGAAGCAGGAAACCAAAAACCTCTGGGATGGAAGAAGATCCAAGTCTTTTCAAAGTATCTTTCCATCAAGTTTGAATAATTTCCTGGATGTGTCACTGAGGAATCTTTAACCAGACCTTTGTGATTCTGCCCCTGTAAAGATGTCAAGAACAAGAAATATTTGTCATCTCCTGTTGTCATAGTGAAAGCTTTGAAAAGATGCAGGGAAGAAAACACACCTTTGTTTCACAGCTAAGGAATCCAGTCCATCTGACACCCATTTCTCTCCTGGTTGGTGTCTCTCCTAAGTGACAACCTGTTGTCACTTTTTTAACCCACTTTCTTAAGTAAATGAGGCTCCTGGGCTCACAGTCAGTCTTTGTTTTGCTCATAACTCCCAGAAATGTTAAATTCATCAAGGAATTGTGAAATCTCCATCTTCTCCATCACCAAAGAGATTCAAACCCAGCCTGGGCATGGAGTGAGTGACCTCCAGAGTTGCCTTCCAGTCCTTACCATTCTATTTTTCCATGTATTCCGGCCCTTTGGGAAGGGTGTCCTGGATTTCCACACTTCAAACCAGGCTTTGCATAACTTTTGGGACACTGGGTGTGAGGAGCTGCTGCAGCAGCTGCAGCCAAGGCTTGGAGAGCAGAGTCATCACAGCCACCTTGTCCTTCCACAGGGCAAGATCAGTCAACCCATAATCTACAGGGTTTGGATGGGCTTTAATTTCCCCAATCAGCTTAATTTCTGATAACAAAGGGAGAGATGAGATTGCTTTGAGGGGCAGGATTCCAAACTCCAGGGTAAGCATCAATGACAGCAACTTGGGATCTTAGCTGGGAATTATTTGCTGCCTGAGAAAAGTTCCTGGTTTGAAGTTGAGTCGAGCAAATTTCTAGTTATTATTCCATCATTTCAGGCCAAGTCCTATAAAGCTTGTTCAGGAAAATTTCTGGGAGCTCCAAGAAGAATTTGAGGATAAATACGCTCAGCAGTACTTGATCTTTATGGTCAATAACCTTTGGGGTTTGGAGGGTTTTTAGGTCGATGTGACATGACAATGACATCACCAGAGCACATCACTGGTTCTTTAACCTTGTGCAAGCAAAAAAAAAGTGTCAGTTATTGATGTCTCAAAACACACTGCAGCCTTTTTAAATTGCAGCCAGCCTTCAAATCTGCCTCTGAAACCTTTTGTATGAAATGTCTGATTTCTAAAACAGGCTTAGAGCAATATTTAGCTGCTTTGTGGGTTTCTGCTGTTTAATTACTGTTGACTGGCCTTGACTAAAATATTCTGAATGGGCCAAATTCAGCCCTGGGTAAATAGGCAGCAAGTGTAAAGGCTTAAGCCTGCTTAGAATACCCTGCAATTATTTCAATGTACACCCAAAAAAACCCCCACAATGCTGCTCAGACATCTCACATCAGCTGCAGCAACACTCTGTGATGTGAAATATTCAAGTTAATACTAAATAAAATCTTATTTTTCACAAATTATTCATACCTGCACGAGCCTGGGTTGGAATTTTCTGAGTCTCTCCTTTTCTTTGTTGCTCCGGGAAGAAAGTTCAGCTTTCTGTACATTCCACTTGGGCAGTGAGCAGCAAGAGTGAAAAAAATGAGTATTTTCATTTAGTCTGGTGAGAAAACTTCTTAGCTGAGCATTTTGGCAGCCTGAGAATGTCTTTAAAATCAAGGGAATGTGAATATCCACAGCCAAATGTCAGTGAGTGATGCAGGGAAGAATCTCCACAAGAGCTCTTTGAGTCCCTCTTTGAGTCCCTCTTTGAGTCCCCTCAGAGCTTTGTCAAAGCAGCCCCTTGGCTTGAAGTTTTAAAAATGTTCTTCCTTGAGCTGAGCAACTTGAAACTTGTTTGTGGTTCTTCTGAGTCATCATTAGCAGCAACTTCTTAAGCACAGGAGTGTTTTCTGAGAACACTTTCAGGCTTTTTTTCAGGCACAGTGAGGGCCCAACAGGTTCCCTTTTAGAGAGCCCATGTTTTTATTCACTTTGTCTTGACACTCTTTTTTTCCCTTCTCCTAAATTGGTGTTCAGATTGGAAAAGCATTCACCCAGACTAGAAGACCAGCACAGACAAGTGACTTCAAAGCTTTTATGTAGAGAACAACTTCCAAGTGACCACAACCTTTATTCTTGCTGTCTCTTTATACAAATTAGCAGGAGGACTCTGCCTGTTGCCTGGTAGTTCAAACAGGAAAGGGAGGAAAAAAAGAGGAAAACTGGAAAGCAAAGTTCAGCCACTGCTCTAAGATATAATTGCCCATTCATGAAGTGAGATTTTTTTCCCACTGAGCCTGGTGTTGGATAATCTCTGCTCTGGGAAATCTCTGCCTCTGGGGTGAGATATTTGTACTTGAACCTGTGAATTCTTGGAAATCCCTTGTGGGTCCTGGTTCAAATAATTCAGTGACCTGTGCCTGTACAAGCCTTTCCTGGGGCAGATTAGAAAGCACTGAGGCACTGAGTAGGTGGATAAAATCAGGGATTTCCTCCAGGAGTGCAGCAGGAGTGTCTGATACGGGCTACAGAAATTACCTTCCTGTCCCTACTCAATGCAGCTCATCCCACCAGGAATTTGCATTTTAAGGAAAGAAACCTTTTCCTCCTGGAGCTGCCAGGGAAGGGAAATCAGTGCAGCTTCTGCTCCACAGCTGAATATTGAGCTTCTTGGGACACCATCACTGAGCTTTGATGTTTTATGATGTGCCAAAAGTCAGATCTGTGGGGTTTGTAAGGAAACAAAGAACCCAGATGTGAAAATACCCCACTTGTTGCAGGTTGCTCCTGGTAGTACCAGTTCCCACAAAGAGAAGGTTCATCCAGTGATTAGATTTTTAATGACTACAGGATGAAACCTTCCCCTCTCTGAAGGATTCCAAAGTCATTATCCCCATGGAGACTTAGAGCTTGTCTGAATAATTCCTAATAAATGCTGAGGTGTAAAAAGTATTTTTTTATACCACTAAGATGTAATAATACTGTTTAAGAGACTTAAAACCACAGCCTTGTGCTAAATGACACTTAGAAAAAGGAATGAAGAAGGGAACAATGTCTATTTAATTATTTTATACATAAATCAGGAGGTCTGTGACACTCACAGGCACTGAAAGAACAGTTTATTATGGAAAATTGAAACATGTCTCCTCAGGAAACTCTGTGCTCTCTGAAGGGGAGACAACTCCTTGCCAAGAAGTTATTGGGACATTAATTTTTTTTTAATTAATGCTCCAGGATCTTCCCACAAAGACACAGCTATCGACCACTGTGTGGGATATATTTTTAATTGGAAGAGGCCAGGGCAGCTGAGCTATAAAACAAGAACAAGCTGTTGGAATAATGGAGAAAAAAGGACTGGGGGGAAAAAAGGGAGCTGTGAAAAAGAAAAGAGAGAGAAAAAAACCCAAAACTATTTAGTTAAAAGAGACTTCCCAGGACTGTGGAGCTCAGAGAGGGAAACAGGAGATTTATCATGACCAGCACGAACTGTGCTCAGGGCTGCAGGGATCCTGATACCATGGAAATGCCTCTTGTATGCAGGACTGTCTGACATGATTGCCATAAAAATGAAGAGAGTTCAGATTTGGGAGCAGTGATGACACACATCAAAACCTGCAAGTGTTTCCAGTGCACATCCAAGCTCTGGGGAGGGCAGGAAATGAAAAAGGAATTCCATTTTCCCCCTTTCAGGCAGAAAGGAGGGGTGCAAAGAGATACCCCTGCCTTCAGTGTGACCCAGATCTGCTGCTGACTTGAGGCAAATGCAACCAATAGTTTTGTCTGTAAAATTAAACCCCTTTTTTAGCTTCGGGAAATATTTTTTGTTTCACATAAAGTAAGTCCTAAGGGTTCTAATTTTGGTTTTCTTTTCTTCCCCTTGCCTCTGGGAGATATGACTTTGCAGCACCCAAGCTCCTTCCTGGCCTTTTCCCTGAACACCTGGATGCTCAGGGGTCACCCCTGGAGCAGCTGGAGGGAGAGGGATGTTCTGTGCCAGCTCAGAGAGGATGGAGTGAGGTGGAATTTTTAGATTTAAGTGCATCTAAACCTTTCAGAGGGATTAGCCCCAAACCTTGAGCACTGGAGTCAGGGAGAGTGTTCAGCATTTCCATCAGAGCCCAAACACTGCAAGGCAAGGACAGTCAGACCTCAGATAAATCAGGGAACACACTTTTTCTCCAACACTGCAGAACTGCTGGAGAAAATGCCACATTTTTTTTTTTTCAATGACCTTTTACAACTATTTTCTGCCTTTAATGTTAAACACATCCATTTTGTTTCTGCATTTACAGGCCTCCTTTTTCCTCACATTTATTTGAGCTCTGGATAATTATTCTAATTAAAAACATGTAAAAGCCAACAAATGCAGCAGAAGTATTTTCTCCTCTGAAAACCAGGGATAATTACCTTCCATATCCATTTCTTGGATGCTTCGTGACCCCTTTTTTTTTTTTTTTTGCTTCTCTGACATTTTGGTCTTCCTGCCAATGCAAATCTCACATCCTGATTGATCTCTATAGCATTTTACCCAAAAACATGACATTAACCATAAAAAGCACTGTTTGACTGTGCTGCAAAACAAAACACCCAGCCATGTGCTTTCTCCATTAAAGGCTGAAATACTTTAATAGCAGGAAAACAAACAAGAATTGCTGTTAAATATTCACCTCTGTGGCTGAAGAGCTCTGTGTTTCATTATAAAACTTGTGAAGTTTTATTTAGGAATTGCATCACCACATAGGAAATTGCTCATTGAGAGTAAGAGTAAAAACTGGGTATCAAAGGAAAAGAGAAATTAGAAAATGTCAGAAGTGTTTCCTTTCTAAATACACAGGAATCTCGAGGTACATCAAAAGAATTAAGTGATCTGGGATCCTACAGATCAAATATGACTTACAAATTACACATTTTAACATGAAAGTCTCTTAAAATCAAGGTGTTCAGCTGTCCAGACACTGGCTCTGTGCTATTTATCAGTGAAGAAATAAAACAATCAAATATTGGTTGCTGGACTCCTCTTTCCCTCACCTCTCCATAGGATTTGTGTTCTCCTTATGGTGTGAATTCAGCACAGGCCTTTCTGAACTCACTGATGAATGAAGAGACCCATCCAAAGAGTTCCTGGGAGTCCAGGTGTTGTGGCTCCCCAAACTTCACCTGCAAATTTGGAAGAGAAGAATATTTACCATCAGTTTATCCAAGTCATCTAAGCTGTGTCTGGGATCTTAATGAAATTAAAAAAGCAAGAGAAAAATCAAACAGCTTCATTATTGTTTAATATTGATATCAAGAGAAAGAAGAGGTGGAAGAAGAGGGGAAAGGGAGGGAGAAGAAAAACTTTGAGCTGCCTAAAATCTCCAGGGAACTGAAATCCCAAACATCCCAAGTAAAAGTGGTCCCTGGAGTTGTTGGAATTACCTCAGTAACCTGGATTTCTGCATAACTTGGTGTGTCTGGACTAGAGAGCTCCAGCTGATGAGCAGAGAAATCAGTAAATCCTGAAACTGCCTGGCTCTGCAGTTTGCAAGATGAATCCTTTTAGTAGAGAAATGTCTACATTAGGCAAAGGGTTTATATTCCATGGGGGGCATGGGAGCAGCTCGAGCCAAAAAAAAAGTTCTCCTTTTCTATCATTTTGCTTTGCAAACAAACCAAAAATACTCAGAGGGAAGCAGACATTTGGGGGAGAAAAAGTCATTTTCCCTCTTCTTTCTTTCACTTGAAAAAGGTGAACAGATGGAAAAGTTTTCTAAAAAGATGTGAATTATATTGGCAAAACAATGAATAAGTTCCTCCCTGGGAGGGTGGGGAAGCCCTGGCACAGATTCCCAGAGAAGCTGTGGCTGCTCCATCCCTGGGAGTGTCCAAGGCCAGTTTGGAGCCCCCTGGGACAGTGGGAGGTGTCCCTGCCCAGGGCAGGGGTGGCACTGGTTGATCTTTAAGGTCCTTCCTACCCAAACCATTGTGATTCTGTGAAATACAGAGAGTGTTCTCCAATGGCTTCACCAGACAGGTTGTAATTGGGAAACTGTGGGATCAGCTCTCCCGAGGCTGAACAGCAATGAAATTGGATTTCAGAATTTCAAATTTCAGCTGAAATGCACTGAGAGGGTTGAGCAGCTCTGTCCTCACCTAAATGTGTTCATCCTCCAAGAGTCTGGAAATCAGAAACACAGGACAAAAACCCCACTGCCACACAATGCAGTCACAGGAACTTTAACATCAACCAGTGACACCTCATTAACAGTTCTGCCTTTGTGCTCCTAATTGCAGCTCCTGGGTGCTCCAAGCCCTTGATCTCTGGCACATCTCCCCCTCACCCATGGAGTGCCATCAGTTAAACATGAGGAGAGGCATTTCCTGCAGCTCCTGACCATCTGTGAGAAGCTGATAGCCCCCAGCCATCCCACAGGCACTCAGCCCCAATTTAGTGTGCACTCCACAGAAATGTCACATGCCAAGGTCACTATTGATTTTACAAAAGTCATAAAAGTAGGTCTGGAGAGTTTTGGTTTATGTGCAACATGATTTCTGTGGCTACATCCAACACAATTCCAGATCAGCTCTTCCAGGAGAGCTGGACTAGACCTTCCAAGTGCTGTTGGAATCAGAGCTGCTCTTTGATCACCCATCCTATTTTATATTTTCCTTACATTTTTGCTGCTTTATAAATATGTAGAAAAGATCTGCCCAGCAATAAGAAAAGAAGAAAGCTCAGGGAAAAAAAAAATCTATTCTAAGGGAAAGAAATACATCAAAAAAGTTCTTTAGAGAATGACAGGGAAAGGAGGACAAAAGGGAGCTGGGTTAAAGCTTGAGGAAATTTCCAGCTACATGGAAAATGAAATCCTCTTCAGATGCAAACAAGAGACTCAGAGGTTCTTGTTTTACCTCAATCCTTCAACCTTTTTCAAGGCTTGGGACAGAGTTCTTTATGTGGTGCAGATAAATCTGGCTTCCTCCCCCAAACTGAGGCATATTCCCCTTTGCAAGAGCCAAAAAGAAGCCCTGGTGCATTCCTACAATATTACTTTTGGTAAAACATCATTAATTAAATTTCCTTGGTCAAACATCTCTCTAATCTGCAGTGTCTGTTCAGGTAGGTCCCCAAAGCTCTTCCTGCCTGAATCCTCTAACATTTGCTTATCATTACATTTCTCTACTTGGAATCCTTCCCCCTCACAAAACAAAACCAAAAAACCAAACAACAAAAAAAAAAAAAGGAGAAGGGGAAAAAAATTTAGAAAAAAAAAACCAGCACCACACTTAAAGTCAAGTCCTAACCCCAGGATCAGGATGTTATTCCAGTTTCAGGGTTAGCACTGCATTTCAGAAAACCTGTCCCTTAAATTTTTCTTTTCCTGTTTCTGTAGAAGAAACTGTAAAGCTTGTGGGAATTTCTTCTGCTTCTTTCCACTTTTTCTTCCTTCCTTTTTTTTTTTTTTTTAAAAAAAGAAGTGTAGATTTATTTCCATAGCATTTTAATATGATATGTACCAGTACGTTGCTATAAAGCTTCTTCATTTCATCACATCTTTTTGACAGCTGGGATAGATCCCCTTCATATTTCTGAATTAAATCCTGCAATAAAATAAAAACTTCTTAATTTGCTGGAGGAGGGGAATATTAAAGCAGGAATTAAATGGCACTGGAAACAGGATCATTCGAGTCAACACTTTCCTGTCACGAAAATTTCACATTTCACAAAAGAGGAGCCTCCATCAAGCACACACATTTCCTTGCAAGTATTAAGACATCAAAGGCAAAAATAAAAGAGAACAACAACGTTAGAGAATTTTAACTGTCTTATCCACTGACTTTACCTAAATCTATTCAAACTGGCAGCACCAGAAAAGCATCAGAAGGTCCTAATTTCCACCACATTTGGCACAGTCTGGCCTTTTTGCTTGTGAAGGGAACACTCCCAGTTGCTGGTTCTTAAGGAGGCAGAAAATAGGGCCTTAGAAACTCAAGTTTTGGAGTTAAATTTCTTAATTATGGTTCCTTTCTAATATATATGGTTTTGCATAATATGGAAGAAGCACCTGTTGAGCTGTTCCAAAGAAGGGGGGGAGATACTGGGACATCAGAGACACCAGCTGGGGAACCCCTCAACTGGCATTTGCCCAGTTCACACCCAACTCTGCAGTGTTCTTGAGAGTTATTAACTCTCTAAAACTGAGCTTTGAGCCCTTTTTTTGGCTCTGCTGACTCCTGGGTTTCCTACAGGCTACTCAGCTTCCTCTCCCTTCTGTCCTCCAACCCATCCACCCAGATCAGCCTCTACTCCCAGTTCAGGCACTGCCTTGGGTGGTGTTTCTTGACTGGTCCCCACTAAACACTGGTAGAATGTGAGGAAATGGCCTCAAGTTGCAGCAGAGGAGGTTGAGATTGGATATTGGGAAGGAATTCTTCAGTGAAAGGGTTAACAAGCATTGGGACAGGAGTCTCCCTCCCTGGATGTGCAGATGAGGGATTTGGGGACATGGTTTAGTGGTGGCCTTGGCAGTGTCAGGTTGATGGGGGGACCTCTTACAGTTTTTTTTCCAATCTAAATGATTCTGTGATTGTCTGTGCTATCTCCTCATCTGTCTGAGGGTAGGAGAAATTATTACAAATCCATTTATGCTCTAAAATTCCTATTATTCCAAAGTACTTGTCATGGGCACCATGACATGTCCCTCACCCACACCAGCCCATCTGCCTGAGGAGCAAAGCAGGAGATGCAGAAACTCTGAAAACCCTCTGAAAACCTTACAATGGGAGACACCACCAGAGTGGAAGAAAAAAGTCAAAGATTTCCTTCAAATTCTGCTTCCTCCCTTGTCAGGGCAGGTCTCAGCACAAACTAGGAGGTTACTCATCACTTACTCATTGTGGGGATGTTACCTTCAGTTCCTTGCAGAACTGTAACTCCTGGGGCGTTGTCTTGATGGTCCTGGATTTAATAAGTCTCCTGCACTGGATAATGTTTCCCAATTCTTTCTTTAAAACTAAAAAGAGGGAAAGAAAAGGAGGAATTTCACCAGCCTGCACATGTGTCCAAAGGACTGCAAGTGACTCATTTAGGACACAGGGAAAAATTAGGAGAATATGGGTCTATAACACTTCCATCCAGGAATATTAACTTTCTGTTTGGAAGCAGAAATCCTGAAAGGGGCATTTTATGGTGGCAAAAACAGTGTGTTCATCTCATCACATCACAGCAACTGCAGAATAATGAAGAGGTCGATGCACAGCAACACAGCAGCTGTAAATCTGACCTTTCCCAGCTCTGAGCAGTGGGATTAGCCAGGAAAATAACATCCTTCAAACCTGCATTTTTTTGTGGGGAAAGTTCAGGGTTCCTTTAAAGAGACAAGAACAAAACTTCTCCTCTGTGTAACAGGAAGAGTTTTTCCCAGTTGACACTGGGCAAAGCTGCCCTGGGAGCTCCCTCACTGGGAAAAGGGGGAAGGAGGAGAAAGCTTTGGCTCTGGGGGATCAGTCCTGAGCTCATCCAAGTGCAGTCTGACATCTTCCTCCCCTTGTGCCCATGAAATCCTTGCAGCAGTGCCTTGAATATGTCCATTTTCCCACATTACCCATGACTTTCTAAAACTATCTTTCAAATATTTAGTGGTTTTAAACAACAAAAGTTGCCCCTGAAGAATACAAGGGATTAAAGGTAAAAAGTACTATTTTTAGTTATTTATGTCTCCTAAAAATTGACTGCAGTTTTTTCATAGCCTCAAGCTGGCTGATTCCCAGAGCCCAGCACAAGGAGATTTTCAACCCCAAACCTGACACAGAGATACAGAGATGCCCTCAAAGGCTGAAATTGGATATATTGGGCTGCAGTTGTAGTCAACACCCACACCACATCTTGAACAGAGAGATTTTTATAAACTTGCCACACAAGACAAGTCCTTTTCATCCACTCCTACGCTGTCACTGTCAGCTCTCAAGAGTTCAGCCTCAAATCCATTGAGCTCACTGGTTATCTCATGCTGCTGTTCAGTGGGGAGTTGTAAATGTCTCCCCAAATCCATCCCACATTAGAACAACTTTATTCTGTTCCCTCTTGTCGACTTCACTGGTGTTGGACCCCTTTGTAGAGAAGGAACCCAGTTTGATTCCAAGTTCTTGAACTCCAGGAGGTTTTCTCCTGCCTTCCCATTCCCAGTTCCCAGAAAATCTGGCTACAGCTGGAACTTTTTGATGGAGCATTTGCACCCCTTAGCCTTTGGACTTTATGATAAACTCTATTTACATTGGGCAGTATATATTTTTTTACATATCTAAACTACCTTGACACACTTTAATGTATCTTCTTTTTAAAATTCATTCTAACACGGCAGGTTAAACATCACCACAGCAACACTTCACCCCAACGTTTGGAACCATTACCTCTCTTCACAAACTACAGAAGGGCAATGAAAAGCTGTTCCAAATGACTGAACAATACATGAAAATCTTTCTGTGGATGTAGAAAGCACATTTACATACCATCAACTTCAGCACTGAGGCCCTTCATGGAAGCTGGAAAGGGAGAGAGGGGAAAAACAAGGTGATAAGTGTCATTCATATTGTGAGGATGGGAATTCCCACAGAAGCTGAAGGACTTAATTTTTTATTTGTGGATTATTTCCCCCCTCCCTTCTTCCTCCTCTTACCATCAGGAACAGCTTCAAATTCTGTCAACTCCTGAGGAAATGTGGCCAGGTCAGGCTGGTGTAAGAGGATCTGTTCCACCAGGGCGTGAAGCAAAGTGAACGTCCTCACTTTACCCCTCAGCAGAGGCAACTGCCAACAGAGCAGAGCAAAAACTGACACAATGAGCTATTACACCTTAAAAAAAGAAGAAAAATAAAAAAGGAACACGGGAGCTGTTGATAGTTCCCAGGTAAGTTTGACGAGAATGAAAACCAACAATATTAAACTTCTCCTTTTCGATCTGCCATTTCACAAACATTCTTCATCAAGATCAGCTTTACATTTTCATTTCCCTTGACCTTCCTTGTTCTTCTGTCTCTTCTAATTCACATTCAGCCTCTTTGAAATGGAGGGATCTTAATTGATTGCAACTGATTTTGGACCTCCAAAACACAGTCATTACTCCTTTCCCCTTGTGTTGTGTTCATGAAGAGAGCAAAGTTCCTTAATTGAATCTGGGAAGATGCTTTGTGGCAGAAAATGATTCTGTAGGCATTTTTTATTATGATAGATGTGGTATTACAGGCATTATATAGAGAGAGATAATAAAAAAAAAAATAATGCAAGTTGTGTCTCAGAATTGGCTCTAGAGTTATAAATCATTCACTCATATATTAAAGTCTCCAGATGGGAAAGATACCTTAGAAAAACAAAATAAAAATCCTTCTCTCTTATAGTTACAGATCAGGCATCATTTTACAATACTGTTACAGGAGCAAGGCAGCTTAGGAAATTTGTATCTATTTCTTATTTTTTAGGATAAGAATAAGATGCTCTGCAACTGCTGGATGGAGGAGGGGAAAAAAACCCTCTGTTTTCAGCAGCACCACTTTCTCATGGCAAATTCTGATGGAGAGGGAAAAGCAGGTTGCTTAAAACTAATGGAAAACAGCCTGAAGTCTCACAAGTGGTAGGTCAGTGAAGAGACAATTAGAGAATAAAAAACTAGGTGGTGCTTGTTGTACAGCAGATCTATGTCAGGAGAGAGTAAAGATCACAACTCCCACCTTTGTCCCCTTGTAATGATGGGGGGTTAAAAGCACTGCAGGCAAATCTCCCTTTCACTCCCTTTCAATTTATTAATCTGTTTAAATTCTGCTTTTGAAACTTTACTTTAAAATGACAATGCAGCACTTGTTGCAAAAGACATGGAGATTCATAGAATGGTTTGGGATTGGAAGGGGCTTTAAAAATCATCTCATTCCAACCTCCCCACTTCCCACTGTCCCAGGGGGCTCCAGCCTGGCCTTGGACAGTCCCAGGGATGGGGCAGCCACAGCTTCTCAGGCCACCAAGTCCCCATCCAGCCAGTGCTGCTCTCTGAAATGGGCAACTGCATCTTGTTACCACAGACATTAGACAATAAACTGGGGTTTTAATGGCAAGCAAACATTTACTCACTTTGGCCAGAGATGACAATCGAAATCCCTTCGCCATCTCCTTTCCAGCCTTTTCATTTAAATGGTTCCCAATGGCTAAAATGTACTCCAGGACAGCCACAAACTTCTGGCTGCATTGCAGCTGTTTACTGGCTTGGATTTTCTGGTTTATCAGCTGAAAAACACAGATCTTCCTTCAGTTCACATTAAAGTGATGGGTCAATCTATGGTGCCTTTGCAAACCCTCAGTGTCCCCAACCTGCAGCAAGTCACACCTCAGCCAGTGGAATATCTTCCTACTCAACTCCCTCAAGGAAACAGGCCAAGGGTTTTCAGGAAGGACCAGTTAAAACTCCACCAAGGTGCCCAAAAGGAGCCCACATCCCCTCAGGCTGCCAAACCAACTTCAACCTCATCTCTCAAAATGCTCCTGCACAAGGGTTTTGCTGTTTGAATGCACCAGCTTGCACCAAATGTCAGGTGGCAGGGGATGCAGAGAGCCTGGAGCTCAGTGGGAGCCCCTCCAGCCTCCACCTCCCTCTCCCTTCTGTTCACACCAGCTGAAAACTCTTATCAAAATTCTCAGCACAGTTTCCCCACAAGGAAGAATAATAATTTCTTGGAATCAAACTCAATATAATTCTGTTTTCCCAGGGAAGCCACCTCCCTTCTAGGGCTATGGACACAAGAGGTGGGTTTGTTTCCCATTAGGAAATCTGTATTTTTTAGCACCACACCTCTTTTCATCAGTCACCACCACACAAACTTAAAAACAAGGAAAGGATGAAACACGTGGGAGGGCTCAAAGCTGTTGTTAAAACATTTATAGCACATCTCAGGGCCAGAGACCAACTTGGTCTCACAGGACTTTCAAATTTTGTTTTCATTCCTGTGCAGAATGAGAGCAAAACCTGTGAAATATTTTCAGAGAAGCAGAATTGTGTTGAAATACTTGGTTTGAATCAAAGCACAGACAAAACCTGGCAGTGGTTTGGAACAGGAAGGTCCAGTCATGAGATTGGAACAGTTTATTTGCATCCCCCCAACCCTGGGTCAGCCTGAAAAAAAGGCAGAGAGGGACTTGAACTCTGGTTCCCAATATTTCAGTCCAGAGCTGCAATCCTTGGGGTGCACAGCCTCCTTCAGTCTTCTGGAAACAGATGCAAATCAAATAAACTCTGATAAACTGATGTCTTTATGTTGATTCTTTCAGTTTGTGGGGGAAGAATTTCCCCACAAAGGGAATTTTAGTGGTGAAATTCACTCCTCACTGGTCAAACAAAGAGGAAAGTTTAACACCACCAAATAAAAATTTGAAAATCCTTTCTTGTTCTTTTCTCATTTTTTTTTTGGTGGAAATCTATTCCACTGCCATTGGCAACTTCTTGGTGGAATAAGAATATTTAAAAAATGAAAAAAAAAAAAAGACAGAAAGAAATGAAAATAAACCTCCCCAACTACACAGCTTTGAAATCTGCATTGAGGTCCATTTGGTAGATGCTGATTCCAAAGAAGGACTCATGTTACTCACAGGCTCCAGGTCTCTCATGCTCTGGGGGAGCTCACGCACAGTGAGCAGGAGATCCAACCTCTGGCCTAAGTGAGGGATCTTACACATCTGCACAGGATGGAACAGAGAAGAAATCAAAACTCTATACCCCAAACATGCATCTATCTTTCCTAATTTACTGAGTAATTCAGCTACACCATTGTTCTTCTAATTTCTTTGCTCATTTGTTAATTTTGTTCTATGTCTTCAGTCTGTGGCTACACCATGGCACACACCTCAATGTGCTCATTTGCATATGCAAATTAAAGAAGACACTACATGCTTGTAGGGCCAGACATGATTAAAATCAATGACACTCCTTCCTTGGCAACAAAAATTGTTAAATTTTGGAAATCTAGCCCAGAATAAATCAGCCCCTTCTTTGGAGGAAGGGGAGGGTGTGACTTGAATCAACTGAATCCACAGACTTCTCATTTTTTATCAGAATAATCCTCTTACACTGATTCTGGCTGAGATTGTAAATTTAAATCCTAAACAGCAGCTGCTTGTAGTGGTTTTACCTCAGAGAATGTCCTAGAAATAGCAAGAGGTGTCTTTTAATGCCTCTCACCTCTAACATGAACTGGTCAACCACGTGCAGCTCTGAACACGACCCCTTGAATGATTGGTACCTTTCTGCATCTTTTGCTGTTGGCATGTACCTGTAAAACAGAAATTTAGGATTATATGCCCTCTCCCTCTTCATTCTGTGTTGTTGTAACATGAAACACTCCTTCCCTTCATGGGAATTTCTTATTTTCAGGGTGGGGTATGTATTGCATGTTAATCCTTGGAACAGTGGAATTTTATAGATGTTTAAATCAACTGTGTGATGGAAAGCAAAACTGATGTGCAGATACATCTGTAGACATGGAACTGTTTATATGTACAGAAGGCTTGAAAACAACAGTCAGGAGTGTTCACCTGCAGATTTACAGATGATTTAGACTGAGATGGGACATTTCAGAAAAGATAAAACCATGTGACAGAGGAGTTTGGGCTTTAATTTCTAAAGAGGTTCATTAATTCTGTGCTTGTTTTCACTGGATAAACAACCTTTCCAAAGCACATAGAAACAACACAGCAGTTTTGAGGAGTTAAGGCCCTGCTGGCTCAGTTTGTCTCCAGCAATAATTTCCCTGCAGAATCAGCAGAGCAGCAGAGCAGTCTCATGTCGTGGTGTGACTGCCCAGTGTCCCCATGGTCTGAGCAGCTCCTGCCTCCAAAACTCTTTTATCTGCCCATGAAACAAGAGTGGCCCATGGCATCCCTGTCTCTCCAATCCCATATTTCTCATTTCTGTCACAGTCACAGAGTCACAAAATATCCTGAGCTGGACCCTCAAGGATCATCCAATCCCACCCTGTGCCTGGGAGGCTTCATCTTCTTTACCCTCATTTTCACAGGGTTTTTTTTACTTGCTTAAATGATGACAGCACATAACACACATCCCCAAACTTCCTCCCTCCTGCACAAGGTCACAGAACATTCTCCAGGGCCACAACTCCAGGGCCACAGACTTTTTTAGAAAATTGATGTCTTCAAACATTGGCTCCACTTGGAAAAACAAACACCCCCCTACACTGTTCTCTTTTGGAGAACACTGTTCTCCTCCTGCCTGGCTGGTTGTTCTCTGTGGGAATTCACAGCATAACTTAAGAAAAATGAAATCGATGTTATAGCAAACATATGAGGAGTGTAAAGAATCTTAAACAAGGATTCAGGTCTATCTGCTCTTCAAACAACTTACTGCATCTGTAGCAAGTGTGATTAAACATTCTGGGGAGAGCTATAGATTTTCATTAAAGGGAAGGGAATTTATTCAGAGAGGGGGAAAATAAATATTTTAGTGCATTAAATACTGGGCAAACAGTAGAGGGGTTTTTACCATTGTCTATAGTTTAATATGGGTTTTGAATTATTAAATCTATATTAAAGCAGATTATAATATAGTCCTTTCATCCCACTTTATTATCAAGAAAAAAACGAATTTTCATTTAAAACTATATTAACTGTTGGCAAATGAAAGGGTGTTTATCATTAAAAATAACTTGTTAAGCAAATTCAAAGCAAATATTTTTTAAAAGCTGTCAGCAAGTATCTTAATTTAATCAGAATTCTGATATCCCATAGAATTGTTTAGATTTACTATGCATATAAAGTGAAACTAGCAGATTATCTGGAAGGTTTAAAGCTTAAAGCATTAAACAATGGAAGCACAAGAATATATGAACACATTCCATAAATACCTTTTCACAGGAAGGCAACTCTAATGGAATTTGCACAATGAAAAAAAAAAATCCCATTGCTCTGAAAAAATGAAGTTTACAGGGACAAGAAGTTCTTTGTCACTGATTTTAAGACATCAGGATAAAGAATAATCTGGAGAACTATGGAAAGGTTTCTGTGTCAAAATAAGTCCTGAAGTTTCTAATGATACCCCACCACCTCCACTGGAAACAGGAGCAGAACATTTGCTGCTCACAGTCTTGAAAATTCTGAGCTGCATCTCATCTGTTTCACTCACACTAAAAACTGGTGAGGTAGAAAAACATTATCTCCCTTTCACTGCCAGATTTGTCCATGAATTCCTGGATTTTGGCAATAAATAAGAATTCCCAGGGACAGAATCCTTGAAGCCATAGCTGGAATCCTTGAAAGTGTACATGGAAAGATTCCCTCAGCATTATTGATCTCAAAGAAAGACTTCAAGGAAAAACGAGGCTCTTTCAAGCTTCATTACCATCATCATCATTATTATTATTATTATTGATGTTATAAATCAGTGGTGCCACCCCAGTTCCAGCAGTGGTGAGATCCTGAGTCTGCAGTGCTGCAGGAAGAGGTTTCTTTTTCTGAATGAGCCTTTCAGGTGACCATCATCATCATTAGCCCCTCAGTGGGGCCAATCCCCTCTCCCCACCTTGGAATCCACGGGCACCAGTGTGGGATGGAACTGGTGAAGCACTGGGGGAGCTGGGAAATGACTGGGGCATAAAGAACATATGAATATTCAGTGTCCTGCCCACATCAGAGTGACATTAACTCCATGTTACCTCTCTGTTCTCCCTGCTCACATCATCCTGCAGACTTTAAAATTACTGAGGTGCTGATTCAGATCAGGATTTTAAGGCCAAAATTGAACTGATTCCATGAGAAGTAGAAACATGAATTACTTACTTCCTCACTTTCTTTGTCAGCATCATCTTTTTCCCAGCTCACTTTAGCAAAACACTCAAATATTTTCTTGTTTTGAAGTAAGAAATAGTTTCACATCAAGTCTGCACATGTAAATATGTTTATTGCAATGGCTCAAGTATCAAATGGGGACTGGGATTTATAACACACATTAATGTAGGATCACACTTCTTTCTTTCTTTCTCTCTTTCTTTTTTCTTTCTTTCTTTCTTTCTTTCTTTCTTTCTTTCTTTCTTTCTTTCTTTCTTTCTTTCTTTCTTTCTTTTTCTTTCTTTCTTCCACACATCACAAACAAGCAATTGTCCCCCCAAAATTACCTCCTGAGTGCTGTGATCTGCTCATCTGTGAGGCCACCCCTCTCTTCATGGATGATGTACAGTTTTTCTTTCAGCTCACTCGGTTTGATACGGAAACTTTTAAGGAAAATGTCTGGAGAAAAAGGATTCTCAGATTACTTGGAAGGAAAAAAATCACCCAAATATCTCATCTACACTTATCAGATTTAAAAAGAAAAGGAAAGTACCAAGATCCTGTTATGGGGAGGTCCTCAAGTACTTGCTCATCTGTATTTCTCTTGTACTCAGCTCAACAATTAAAATAATTTGGTTTTCCAAATAACAATCCAATAATATTTGGAAGGTTAAAGGAAATACATTTTCCATTTGTTTTCCTTGTTTTCTTTACTTGCTTTGTTTAATTCCCAGGGCTCAAAAGAAGGCAAATGCAAGAAAAATTACTCCCAAAATAAAGGTGAACTAGAAAACAAAAAGGAACCACAAGGAAGTGAACAAAGGGCAGGAGGGAAAAGAGGGAAAGTGTTTAAATGCTCCTCATTGTTGGCAACAGAACTTCTCTGAGGATTGGGAAGGGAAATTTGGGAAGATGTGTATGATTTACCCCCCTTTCAATACAATTCTGAAAAGGAGCAGAATCTTTCAGCTTAGAGGAACATGCTGTGGCCCAAAGAGCTGTTAATGGTTCCAGGAGCCTCTTATTCCATTTATTCTTCCTCTGCACCCTTTGAAATTTGTTATAAAATCTGGGCTTTAGTGCTAAGCCTGGCAGAACTCTCCCTTTTTTCCTTCTTGTGCATTTTATGCCTCATATCTTGAGATGTTGCTTTTAAAATCTCCACAACTTGTCTACAAAGCCTTTAAAACTGTCTTGAACATTCCCACCAGTTGAAATCAGGCACTGCATAAATTCCAGGCATCAGACTTTGTCAAAGAATTTTCTCAGGCAAAATAAGAATTCTGTGGGGGAAAGTTGGTCTCACACAGAGAAATCAGCACCAATCAAGTCACAGAATTTGTTATTTTTGTCTCCTAAATCATTTTTTCAGCCATTACAACCCACATTCTTGGGTTAACATATACATTATCATGTGTCCCCAAACTTTTCATTGGAAATCTGAGGATGTTTTTTCTTATCTCTTACTGATATTTGTTCTCTGGATGGCAGGAATTTATTTTGCCTCAATAACTTGGCATTAATTAGTGTTTTCTCATACATTAGACTCAAATGTAGTGTGCAGATCTACTCTCAGAACTCTCATTTCTCCCTTGTGTTCAGAAACCCACTCAAATTTCTTGAGAAATTTTAACCTGCTGTCACTTCAGAGCTTCATCTCTTTATTCATTAATTTAAGAAACTGCAGTTTGCAGCACTTGCAGGAAGATTAATCAGAATTCTCAGGATCAAATTAACTTCTGATCTAAGTCATGTCCATTATAATAAGTATGTGCCAAAAATCTCACTGATGGAACTTTAAGGATAAGATTAGGAAATGGATGTAGAATGTCCCAATGAAAAACCTTGTAAGAGGAACAGGATCAAAAGCAAGAGTGGTGCTATTTGCAAACCAAAAGGAAGATATTTCCTCAGAGAAACTGCAATCATTTAGTGCTATTACAAGATCCTTTTATCTGCAGCAGCATTTTGTATCATTCTCCTCCTTTTAACCCTTCAAACTGTTAGTCAAGGGATGCAATAACTCCAACTTATCCCCATTTGCAGTTCCCAATTAAAACTTTACACACTCTCTCCAAAATACATTTTTTCTTATTAATATTCATCGAGAGGAAATCATTAAAGCTTTAAAAATGAAGTGCCCCAAATTCTTTACCCATGTAACACTTCTTAAAACATCATTAAGTCACAGCCATCTTTTGGAGAGACACCTCTGTAAGAGAAATCAGAGTGGTCTTTGAAGAACAATTACTCTGACTCCTTTAATATCCCCCACTTCTCATCAAAGGGGTTGAAAGACCTTCACAGCATTTCATTAGCAAGAGCAGAAATCTGTGTTGAGCTGCTTCATTAGCTCTGAAAGACTGTTCTAGCTCAGGCTTTGGTAGAATCCTACCTGTGAGAGGAGACCAAAGGCTCCTGCTCAAGACAGTCCTTCACAGCCTGAGCCCCAGAGAAAGGCCAGGAATTCCTGCAGCCTCAAAGGCCTCCTACACCAACCCACCTGCACCTACAGAGAATCTTGGCCTCAATGCAGGAGATGGACTGAGCCCAGCACTCAAAGTTCTGGCTCCCAACCTGCCCCTGTTGATTTTTCTTCACCTGAACAACCCAGAACATTTGAAAAGCCTTTGAAGTCAGAGCCTTAGGTGGATTCCAGAGGTGTCACACCATGGATTCACTTGTCTGCCCTAAGACAACAACATCACAGCTCCATGTGTTTTATATGTGAAGAGGAACTTGGTGCTTCACATCTTCATTTGTAAGGACCAAATCTGGAGCAGTTGAGCCAAGAGGACTATTGTTACAGAGGGGCATTAAATTAAAAGATGATTTAGACACAGCCTTGATCATCACCTATTGAATGCCATAAAATACAAGTAGAAAATGCAGTGCTCAGCCCAGGCTGAGAGAGGAGTGCACAGTTCTTAACACACTTACTGAAGTTGTGTGCAACTTTCCGGTCTAACATGATGTGCTGATTCACTGAAGGCTCACTGCCCAAAAATACTGCTGGGTCCTGCATCTGGAACTGCTCACAGAGTCTGGATACATCTATTCTTCTCTTGGATGGGTCACATGATCCCCAGACAGATTTTTGAATCTAAAAATACAGGAGTGACACAGGGTGAACAAAAAGCCAGGAGAACAGAGGCATTTGTTCCATCCAAACACAGAGAGGGGCAGCCAGGTCGTTCTGTGGCCCAGCTGTGCTTTTAGAACTACATCTATTATACAAGACACACAATTTCTTTCACTTGAACAGCTGCCATCAGCTTCATCCTCACCTTCTCACAAGGAACAACATCCCAGTGAAAGGCTTTGGTTCTCTTTGCTGCTGGAGAGAGGCTGCAGAGCTGGGGGAGGGCAGGGGGGGCTGGTGGTACCCCTGCCCTGCTCATGGCAGGTGGAAGAGATGCTGGGGCTGCTCCCCTCTCTGCAGCCTTTGTCTGGGGGCTTGGAGGGTTGTCCAGACTGGTCAGTGCAGGACTCACACCAAAGGGGAGACTCTCCTCTTTCTCTTCGTCCAGAGGCACAATAAATTCCTCATAATCAGCTTCAGGGGAGGTGCATCCTTGGGGTCCCTGCTGGGGCAGGGGGGCACCCTGGCACAGCTGGCAGTGCCTTTCCAGCAGAGACACCCACTCACTCTGCAGCCTGCCAACATCCTCTGGCCTGTGGCTTTGGACAGTGAAGGGGATTCGAAACCTGAAATTTTAGAAATGTGAGGGAGTGTAAAGAAGTGTAAATAAGATGCCACAGAGATTTCTTAGTTAAGCAGGTTGATGTTCAGCAGCTTCACTTGTCAGAGGAGCCCAGTGCTGCTGCCTCTGACCTTTTCAGACAGAGTTAATTGCTTACATGGCTAAGGTTAGAGAGCTGAAGTTTTGCCATAGGTTGACTTTGTGGTGCAGTTACCTCATAATTCCTTTCCTCCACCCTGGGGGAAGGTGAAGAGTTGTGCTACACCTGGTTATGGCACAAGCAGGGCCTGCTCACAGCTGTCCTACCAAGCTCAGTGTCCCATCTCTTCTCTGGCTCCTGACACAACAATGAGACAAACTGCTGTGGGCAGTATTTCAATGCATCATCTGAGTTCCAGGATGTGATTCCTCCTGAAATTCCTCCTCAAATCACTGCAGAGCAATGGGAGGGGGGAATTGATACAATTCTGGTGGCCTCATTTCTCCAATGTTGGGGATTTTTTTCTGGGCCATTGACACTCTTTGCTGCTTGCCTTTGCTTTAACAAGTTATTAATTACCAACTGTACTTACAAATAATTGTGGTCTTTGGTGTGAAGGGAAAAGGTGCTGCCTCCCTTCTCCTTGCTGACACTCACAGCAGCAGCTGACAAAGGGATGGAGGTGGTCACAGTCTCTGCAGTCCTGCTCTGCCCTCCCAGTCCTATGTCATACAAAGTCAGTTCTCCCTCTTGTAGTTGTACCAAGCACCTGAAGGACAAGGAGTGCAGATACAGCTCATTCTTCATTGACCCCTCACTGACACAAGCCTTTGTCAAGGGTGGCACTGAATCTCCCCATTTTTACAGCATCTTCCATGGGATTGTCAGAAAGTGTCAATAGTAAAGCCTAAAAGCTTTGAGATATTCTTATTTAAGGGCTTCTTACACTCATCTGACACATAAATAACCCATGGCATGTAATCTGAACAGCCTGTGAGAGATAGAACTCAGATCTGAATATCAACCAAAAATCACTCAAATTCTCTTAATTTTAGCCACACTCTGTCCCTCCATTTATTCCTCTCATTTGTTTGGGATGGTGGATCTTTTGCACTGTGAGCTTTTAAAGGGATTTACTTTGTGACTGAGCAGTGCATCCCATTGCCTGGGATTCTGTCCTGCTTCTTATAACAAAGGTCCCCCATCCAGCTTCACTGTATGTGAGTTTTATTCTTATTGAAGCCCTTGTGTTCTCATTTTTCTTAAGGATTTCTGCCTTTCTTTATCATTCTGACAGTTCTATCAAACCTTTCTTTTCCTCCACTCTCTCTTCAAGGTGTGGCTGGTTGATTAAGGTGTTTTGTGAGGAATTTAAATATGTTTAGCTGCTTCAGAAGAATTAAACACACAAAAAATTGCATCTATTCCCACATAAACAGTCAAAGTGATAAGATTTGTTTAATGGTGCTGGCAGTTCTATTGATCCCTCCTTTCTTTAAGGCAGGGACTTATGGTTCACTGGAATCTCCAGATGCTCCCACCATTATTTACTTTGCCAAAAAAAAAAAAAAAATAAAAGAGAGGTTTAATATCAAGAAGAAAAAAACAAGGATTTTGCTTCACAAGGTAAATAAAAATCAATTTTTGTTTCTTAACAAACTTGTTAAGGGTTGCAAGGCAACAAATCCTGGACACACTTGAGGGAAGTGTTTGCAAGACATACAGTGGTAGCCTTCTAAAAACAATTAAAATCCTTTTCTGTGAACTGGGAGGTGTGTTGAGATAATTGCTTTGTGCAGATAATTACAATGTTAATTTTTTTTTCATTAGCTTTTGCTGCACAGACTTTTCCTTCCCCTTCTCTTGTCTCCTTTGATAGTATAAGCAATGCCCAGGTATTTCAGGAGCTGGCTCAGGGGAGGGTGGGGAGAATGGGGAGCAAACTGTGTGAAACCACTTCAGTTTGTTCCCTGGTTCAACAGCAGAACGAACAGAAGCAAAATTTGTGCTGCTCTGTGATTGTTCAGGGGCTGAAAAGGGGCTGACAGTCCATTTCCCACTGGATAATGATTCCAGTCTCCAAAACCACCCCCCAGGAGGGGAATTCTGAGCATTACAAGAACTAATTCTGGATTTTGGGGCAGCCCTTTGGCCAGTGTGGGTCAATGCTCTCCAGCAGGATTCCTGTACTTTGCCATCTCTCTTTTTCCTCATTGCTGAGAATGGAGGGAAAGCAAAGAGGTAAATTTAAAGTGAGTCTCACCATTAAAACCCCTCTGAGAGCATCACCATTATAAATTTGTGCTGCTAATGCACCCAGCAGGCCCAAGAACTTTGTTGGGGACCTTTATTTCACTAACAATCCATTTCAATATTTCCATCTCCCACTTTCCAAAGCCATTAAATAATTAACTTATTACCAGCAAATTAAAATCTTAATGCATTTCTCAGACATTTTAACACAATCCCCATCCCAGAGTTCATACTTCACCCATTCAGAGGATGTGACAGTGTTTTGCTGCAAATCCAGGAGCCCTTCATGTATCACATCACATTCTGCAGCTCTCCCAGAGCAGGACTCTGCTGGTCTCCTGTTGGAATTGCTCTGTAAAACTCTGCTCAGAAGGTATATTATCTAGATAAAAAGGGGCAGCAGAGAGAGGATATTTTCCATGTTAATTCCCCTGAATAACACCTCAATAGTTGGGGTTTTTCAAGTACAACACTCTAAGCCCCAGCCAAAGAGGTAAAATAAATGAGCATAATGAGAATAAATAAGGGCTTTCTATGATGCTGAACTACTTAACTGCAATTTGGTTTGATGCCCCCAATTCTAAACCTGTCAGTGGAAGGAGAAAATAATTTTATTCTGGAGGGGTGGCCATAAAACATAACTTTGATTTTTGAATTCATATCCAAAGCAAAATCTAAGACAAAAATTTCTCTTCAGCCCAGTTTGAGCCCAAGTAATTCAGCCAGAAATCTCAGACAAACCCAGCAGGAAAATGAAGGCTTGGGTACTGTTAAAAATGGCAGGAATTAAGGTGAGGGTGAATTTAAAGAGCTCTTGGTGCTCTGCAGGGCCATATTTGATGTTCTTACCACCAAATACATGTTGCTTTTTGAGCTCTTCTGCTCAATAATCTGTTTTGAAAGTTAAGCTGATCAACCTCAAGGTTGTGTTCATCTGGAAGAAAGGTTTCTGCATGTGGGGTGAATTAAGTTTCACAAGGAATTAATCCCTCTGGGGAAAAAAAAGCCCCCTAAAAATGGGTCACAGCAGAAATTTGGGTGCAAACTCTTCCATCATATTTCAAGTTTGTTCCTCAATTGTGCAGGTGGTTTCAGTGACACAAAGCCCAAGAGCTGAGGGCACCTGCACTCAGGGGAAAAACTCATCACTTGAGTTTCTCATGTTTCAGTAGAACTCAAGAGGAGCTGAAACCTCAAAGTGAAGCAGCTGAATCATTTGATTAAATATTTAATTAAACAATTAGTTGTACCTAGGCTGCCTTCTTCTGTTAACTGTATCATTTCTGTTTATTTTGATGGTAAAAAATTAACTATTACATGTTCTCTTCACAGCATCAGGATGGCCTTGTTCATCCTCAAAAACAGGCATTTTAAGAAATACCTTACAGAGAATGAATAGTGCCTTGATAAAGTTTTAATTATGATTCAACTGTGCACAACATCACTTTTGTTTGCTTGTTTAATACATTCTCAGAGGAGTTACACCCAAGGTGTGGCTGCAGAACTGCCCCCACTTTCACACCATGTCCTGAGCTGGCTTTGCATCCCCAGTGCCAGTGAATTGTGCCAAAATCCCAAAGCCAAACTTTCCCTGGAACTGCCACTCCCTTTGTTCTTCATGGAATGAAGACATTCCTCCTCCTTTGCTTGCACAATGCAGAGCTCAGCAATGGTTTGGGGACCCCCAGCACTTATTTCCAGCAGCATTGGGAAAGCTCACCTTCCTTTTATCCTGCAGAGACACAGCTTCCAGCTCATAGTCTGGCCTCCCATGGAACACGATGCTGAAGCGCCTCCTCTCAGTGTCTTCACAGGCTTTGACTTGGGAGAAAGGGAACTGTTTCTTAATAATTCCTTTTTCGATGTTAAAAATGGTCCTGGTGTTGAAATCAAGCTGGAACAGAAAAATTCTTTGTGTCTTGACTCCAAAGTTTATTCAGTATCCTCTCTGAGAAGGGTGTTTTTTAAGCTGTCTCCTAACATTTACCCAGCAAGCAAAGCATGATTTATTTTTATTTAGTGCTCCAAAATTCAGGCTTTTTCAAGTTACCTGCAAAATCCTTTTCTGCCACCGATAGTGTTTGTATTTGTAGATGCTGAAGTTAAATTGTGAGCCAGTTAACAAATCCTGGGAATCCTGGAAAACAGACCAGAAATCAGCAATGCATCCAACACTGAGCTGATGTCAGCCCACCCAAACCCAAAGGTGTGTTCTCAGGTGAGATTTCCCTCACTGGACAGTGTTGGAGGCTTTGTAAAGGAACTCCATCCACATGGAAGCATCATCCTGATCTTCATTAACCTCATTAACAAAGATGGAGAGAGAGGATTTACAAGGGCTTGGAGTGATATTTCAAGGGGGAGAAGCTTCACAGTGACAGAGAATAGGGTGAGATGGGATATTAGGAAGAAATTCTTCACTAGGAGGGTGGGGAGTCTCTGGAACAGAGAAGCTGTGGCTGCTCCAACCCTGGAAGTGTCCAAGGCCAAGATCTAGTGGAAGGTGCCCCTGTTACAGCATCTGCAGGGAACATCCATTACACAGGATTCAGGGATCATTTGCCATCAATATCTGTCCTGTTTGGTTATAACTCAGGTGTATAAACTGGGATTGTGTCTTTGAACACTTCCAGTGCTCAACAGGGCCCTCCAGAACATTCTCACATACTTGAGTGTCTTGCAAACCAGGCCAAAGGAGTGACCTTACCTTGTCAGCACAGACCTCTTTCTGTGCCAAATGCAAAGCCCCCTCAATGCTCACTTCTTTGTTTTTCACCATGTTCATAATTTTGAGGATCTTTTCCTGGCTTAACTGGAAAAAAAAACAAACTCATGTCAATCAAATGTTTTTAGAGAATATTTTCTCATCTGGCTGTGGAGGATCCAGAGTGCTCGTGGCAGGAACAGCTCCAGGGTCTGCCATGAAATTACAATTTCATCCATATTTAATGTTCTATTGACAACCTGCCCAGCAAATAGAATCTCCCTTTGAAACCTGGTGAAAGTCTACAAGATATCAAATATACAGGAGCTTTTACAATTTTAGAGGATGGGCTGGGAATATCTGGGGGTAGAACTGCCAGGAGGAAATACTTTTTCATCAGAAAGTCTGGCAAGAAGCAAAAACATCCATTTTCCATGCTCACCTGTGTCTTACCCTGAGGGTGAGGTCCTACATGCAAGACAGCATGAAAGGAAAATGAGGAGCATTGGAAATTTTCAGGGTGAAGAGGGGGCAAACTGCTGCTGGTGGCAGGAGGGGCATCTGCTTTGTGAACTTAGTGAACCACATTAACAAGCTGCTGTTAACTTCCCCTTTCTTTCAGCAGAGCAGGAGGTTGTGCTGCCAATCAGCTTAAACACAAATTTCTGTCACTCTCCAGTGGCCCAGCTGGGGATTTGCAATGGCAAACAGGAATCAAGCAAAGAAAAAAGGCAAGTGGAGTCACCAGGGACCCAGAGCTGCAGCTGTTCCACCACTGGTAAAGCTCTTTCACAGACTTTGTAGCAGGAATAAAGAACCTTCCTTTGAGACAGACCAAAGAGTTCCCCTGTGTGATATCCATCCCTCAACAGCAGCAGACCTGGGAATTTGGCAGGAGTTTTACAACCAGAACTCAGAAACTTGTGGGTTTTTTTAATCCAGTAGCTACACAACTCAATTAGCTACAAATCCAATGCCCTCTGTTCCCTGGGGAATGACTTCACCACCAAGAGATACAACAGTAAAATCTTTCAAAACATGTTTTCCAAACTCTTCCAGGTGGACAGGCAGGCAAAGGGCCCAGCCCAGGCTGGGCAGAAGCAAGGGGAAAGGAGATTGGGAAGGAGCTGGAGCTCTGCACAGGTAAAACATCCTCTGCTCAACACCCCAGCAAGGCAGCCCTGCAGCACAGCATCTCAGAACCACATCCCTGAGGCTGGACAAGCCCTCCAGGATCACCAAGTCCACCCTGTGCCCCATCCCCACCTTGTCCCCCAGCCCAGAGCACTCAGTGCCACAGCCTTGGACACCTTGGACCCCTCCACCCATCCCACACCAATTCTGGCACCAATTCTGAGGGGCCACAGAGACAGAGGTCAGAGACCAGTTAATCCACAGGTTCTCCCTTTTTCCAAACCACCCCCCACACTCTGTGTCACCACCTTCCCAACATCTCCACCAGTTCCTGAGCAACACTTGTAGGCTGTGTTTTTACAGCCTACAAATGGAACTGGGAGTAAGAGAAATATTTTGTTTTTCAAGCTGGGGAATTTTCAATGCTAATATAAAGGTAACTTATGGCATAGCTCCCAGCTGCAAACACTAATGTGAACAGTGAGGAGAGAATGAAAGCAGCCTGATCATTCATTCCCACTTGCAGAGGCACAGAAGGTTCCTGCAGTGACCTCCACACTCAGTATTTGAATTTTAAATGGCCCTGTATTTACAACCTCACACACACGGTGTGGGATTAGATCTTAACAAGATAATTCCCCACTGAACAGGCTCTGTGTGAGTAAACAAGAGGAGGGATATATTTGAATTGAAAAATATAGTTTCCTTAAGGCTAAGCTCTGCCAGCTTTAAAGTGCAAGATCCTGCTTATTCAGGATAGCAGCTTTTGAGAGGAAGCTGGACAGGATTTTTGCCTGTTGGGAGAAGGGTTCAAAGATTTTTGCAGAACAATGACAATTTTAATTCCTTTTTTTTTTTTTTGAATTTTTTTTTTTAAATTGCAGGGAAAAAAAGGCATTTTCAAACTCAATTTTCATTCACCAAAGCCTCCTTTACACCAGAATAAAATTCTGCCCAAGACACGAAAGCAAGAGGGAACATCTCTTAATTTACCTGATAATGCATGAAGAAAACAATGCCTACAAAAGAGAAGCAAATAACTCTGTGTATTTGAAATTCAGGCAGGTTAATTAGGACCTTAGAGCACTGACAGGGTCTCCATTCCCCTGAGAGCACCAAGGCAGTGCTTGGGGCAGGTTATTTTTAACAGCACCTGTTGTTTCACTACCTCTCTTAACTCTCTTTCTCTCTGTACATCTGTAAGCAGGAGGCAAACAATTCAGAAGACAAGAGAGGCAAAAAAGGCACTTTTCAGCTTATGAGAAGTGTCAGGAATATTTGTCACAAGCCTGTCTGGCTCACTTGGGTTTCTGACAGCCACACATTATCGTGTTACTTTTACTTGCAAACAAGACTTGAGTGAGTAACAGATCCTGACCTTTATCATTTCGTATCTGTGGGGCTTTACTCTCAGCATGACACAATTTTTTGTGATGTTCATGCTTGTGTTTGTTTTGGTGGTTTGTTTTTTTTTAAAAAGAAAAAAAAAAGGTGTCATATCACCCACTGAAATGCCACTAATTCAGTCTGTGCTGAGTTGTCTGATGGGATATGGCTGGGGCAACCAAATAAAGGGTTTTTATACAAGGCTGGATAACAAAACCTGGGAAAAAAAATTAAATGCTTCTATTATAAAGCATGCACATTAAGGAAATCCATGAGATTGTGTTCATTCACCTGCCAGGTTAAAGCAGCTGGTTTAATACAGATTAAATTTTCCTCACCCACCCAAAATTCAGCACAGCCATGCAAGGGGTTCGAAAGAAAAACCAACACTCACAATTGGAGGAAGAGAGTGGGGCTCCAGGCATTCTCTGGAATTAGAGGGGAGGTTTTCATGGCACAAAATGGATTTAGTGGTGAGACAGGAGATTTCTGGCTTTTTCTTGGGCAGCTGCCAGCACAGCACTGGGCACAAACCCTTGCAGGGCTTCCTGCCTCTCCCTTTCCCCAGCACAAGCTCACAGGGTCTGCTTGTCATCTCCACACTGTGCAAATACCCCTGTAATGACTCCACAAAGGTGCCCAGACCCTCCTGACCCCAAATCAAGGGAGACACGATCTCAGGTTTGCTCAGGAGAACATCCCAGTGAGTGTGCACCCAGCCCAACCATTTCCTCTGCAGAAATCCTGCTCCCAGTGCAAACCAGCAGTGATTTTTATTCCAGCCCAGTGAAGCTTTTTGCTGTTAAGCATTCCTTACACTTGTCCTCATTAAACATTAACAGTGTTGAACATTCTCATCTGCTCAGTGCAGGCAGGGAGAGGCACAGCAGCTCCTGCCTGGGCAGGACCCAGGAGGGGAGGCTGCACTGGGAGGGTTTGTTCCTCCCTCTCTGTGCTCCACAGCATCTCCCTTCTGCCCCTTCCAGGGCTCCCAGGGGGCTCAGTCCAAGAGGAAAGGGTCAAGCAGTGGCTCCACAAGTTGTTTGACAGAGATCTCAGGAATTTCTGGGCATAAATTGCTCACACAAACAGGAGTATCCTGGGTTAACACACACACCTGACTTCTTTCATCCAGCACTGGCTCATGGTTTCATTCATTTTGGAGTCTGTTTTTTTTTTTAATGCAGCTTTCAATAATAGAAGATTTTGGGTTCTATCCAGAACAGCAGGAGAAAATGACTTTGAGGTAAAGCCTGGTGGGGATTTTCTGTTGACTCCCAGCTACAGAACACACCACTTTCTGCAGAACAAGTACAGCGTAGCAGCTTAAAAATAAGTGTTGTAATGCAGTGCTTGACCTGTGAGGAAATATAGAGTAGCAACTTCCTTTTCCAAACTCTGCTTTCAAAGAAAACTTTTCTTTCTTTTTTTTTTCCTTCTTTTTTTTTCTTTTTTTAATCAAAGACTTAGTTCACAATGGATATTTGTGCTCTTTATTATGCTGAATTCACTTTGTCAAATAGGTCATTTAAGTGCTGTTAAAGGCAGTGGGTACAACCTGTGTTGCCTTAAAGATTTAGTTTGGTGTTACCAACTTTCATCTTCTCATATATGATTCATTATAACAACATAAAAAAATCACAAAGAGCCAGTATCAAAAATATTTAGGAATTTTAAATATTGAGGAATTCCAATGCCTAAACATTTCTCAAAGTTCCTTCTGAAAAACTGATGTTTTATAGGTCTCACATGAGGAAAACACCTCAGATTGTCCCTGGATCACCACTTAGACCAGCAGGGACCCTCCTGCTCCAGAGAACTTGTCAGGGAATGACACTCTGAGCAATTCCCAGAGTTTCACTGGGGAAAATCCAAGGATAAATTGAGGAGTGTTGCACAGGAGGCTCCACTTTGAACTACCCAGGTTTTCATTCATGATCTGGTGGATAGACCAGAGGTTTGGGTTATTAAATTTGCAGACTTTGACAGGAAGGTGGAAAGAATTGCAAAGGGGGATTCAAATCCAAAACCACCTTGACAAATGAGAAGAGCAATGATATATAATTCAGCAAGCAGGGAAAACACATCTTGATATTCAGCAGGAATTACCAGCTTCACTAGAAGGGGCTGGAGAACATCTTTTCTGCAGGGAAAGCCTCAGAAATCAGAGTAGCTTGAAAAGTAACACCAGGTACCAGTGTCATGCTGTTGTAATAAAAGGAAATATCCCTCAGGGAGGTTCCAGGCAGCAGCACAAATCCAGCCAAAGCACAAATCACCCTGCAGGACTCAGCACTGACTAAGGATTCTGCTGGAATAGGGTGGGAGGTTTATGGGGTGAGAGGTTTTCCATGTTGGAGGAGTCCAGTTCAGGAGAAATGTGGAAAAATTACCTTATGAGCTTTTCCATGCCCCAACCTCCTCCTTCTCTGAGCCACATTGTTCTGCATTTTAACTCAGGCCAGACCTGAGTGTAAAGAACAGGTTCTCAAAGTGTCACTTTTAAGGGAAAGTGGCAGTTGGAGACTTCAAAGATTTTTAGAAAACTTCTTCCAGCCCATGAGTGGTTATTTGCCAGGCAGAGCTGCTCCCTGGAACCCTCTCCTTCCATGTGCTACTTGATCAGGTGTATTTCTCACGATGTTTTTATCATTATGTATTGCTAAAATTCATGGGTTGGAGTCATTTTTGCTGCTTCACTTCGTGTCAGGCAGGTGCAATTTGAAAGGAAGATTTTTCAAAAGCCTTCAGGGACAGTTTTATATGAGGCACATTCAGCACAAGAGAAAAATTCCTGTTGATTCCGGTGTCCTGCCCCCACAGGAACACACAGTCCTGAATATTTTAAATATTTTAAATATCCTGAATATTTTAAATTCTATTTGATCTCAAAACAATACTTAAATGCGAATTTACCTGGCAATTTCTTGCTGTATGGAGTTCTAATTTAAATGCTGTATCACAAAATGGAGTGAAATAGAATAAAGAAAGTGGCTCAGTTTGTTACTAAAATAATCATGTTCTATGCCTTTAGCTCCAGTAATTAAAATAATCCACAGTGATAAGAAGTATTGAGGATTATTAATGTGGTAGTCAAATTAATCTTGGGAAGAAACAAAGATTGCTGGACTATTTAACAGTGACATCTTATCATTTTGGAGAAAAAACATGCATTTTTCTGCTCACAGGCTTATCCTCTCATCTTGTGCCTTGATATCTTGCGAAAGAAAGATTCATATCAAGCAAGAACTGGGCTGCTAAAATTATTCAATGCTGAGCAACAAGACTCATTTCATTATACCTGAGGTTTAACAGATCACATTAATTAACACCTGCTAAGCAAAAAGCATGAAGTGCAACCCAGAGACTGGAGCACTGATTTCACTCCCGTTTAACTGAGGAGCCAAGGTCTCCACGAATTTGCCATTAATTAGAGTGAACATTTAGTGAACAAACCCTTCATTATGTTCTAATCAAAACACTGTCTGAGAGCTCCTGGGAAATCCTCCCTGAACATCCCATTGCTGATGTCTCATGTCTGAACTTTTCCTCTTCCCCAGGATTCTGGTTTGCTAATTAATCACCTTAGCAAAATATTTAGGCAAAAAGGGGTTATTTCTCCTCCTCAATCTCCTCCTAAACTCCAACAGATGGAGCAGAGTGTGATTCTTGTTTATAACAATGTTTTTTTATGTTCTGAATACTTGATACAGAAGGACACTGCATTCTCCAGGCAGGGCCAGATTCCTCAGGACCAAGGAACTGTTTCACCACCCTCTGCACTTGCCATTTGATGTCCAGGCTGTTCTAAATCCACATCTCTGCTGGACAGTGAAGACATCAGGAGCCCCAAGAGACCAGCAGAGCATCACATTTCTGATTTGTGATCTATCAAGAACAGCCCATCTCAGAGGCTGCAAGAGCTGCTTCCAACTCTGGGCACAAGTTTATGACTATAGATACCAGGAGATATGGGATCCTTTGGCTTTATTTAAATGGAATTGATCCCTTGGTAATCATACAGGGAAAACCTGCTTTAAACTGCATTGGAAAAGATCAGGGAAATTTTTAAAAAAATGGGGAAAAAATCAATCACCAAGGAGAGGTGGCCTTTAACAAAAAGGGGGAAGCCATAGGGATAAAGTACTTTAAAGGAGCTGATTTGAGTAAGACAGGCTGGAAAGCACAAGGTCTGACAGCCATTCCATCCTGCACCTTGATCTTAGCAGCTCTCAGAAGACAGAGGGGAAAACCTCAAGAAGACACACAGCCAAGTTTTACAAGGAGTCCACAAGAAGTTTAAAGTACACCTTTTTCTCAGCCACAGTTTATCTTTGCAAACATTTTGGTGCTCGTACAACCCCAGCCTTGTGCATGTGCCTCACTGCAGGCCTTGGGCAGTGAAAGAGCAAAACGTGGCACCACCTGCTTGTGGTTTCCTGTTTTCAGCTTCTCATTCATGTCAGGCTTTTCTGGTAGCAAACATTTGGTTATTTCCACCTCTGTGCTGCCCCTGACCTCCCCAGTGGTGAGGTGAGAAACCAGAGCAATGGTTCATCAGCTGCCTCTTGTGTCTGAGGGTGATGCCAAGCAATGACCACACAGGCTGCAAGAGAAAGGGAAAACACTCCCAGGCTGGATTTGTGCCTTCCCAGCACCACTGCCCTCACCAGAGAGATGCCAGCAGAGAGAACAGAGCCAGGTGGGACCTGCAGTGTTAGAACATTTCAGGTGCAGCATTTAATATCTGTCAGGCTCCAGGGCTCTTTGGATGAGCTCTTACACTGCCCTGCACAGAACCTTCCAAGGCCAAGGAGGTTGATGTAGTGTGGGGGTAACTCAAGGCAAGAGCCTGGGCTGTGCCCTTTTTCCTTTTGACAAACCAAGGAGCAAGAAATAGGTTTCCCCCTTCAGCTGCTCTGGGTTTGTGCAGAGCCTTGCCTAAAAAACCTCATGGACAGACCTCCTTCTCAGGGAAGGAGGGGAATCATGTCTCAGAGCCCTCCATCACCCCCTCAGCTCAGCTGCCACACCATCATCCTTCTTATTAATTGCTCTTTACTGCAGGTCACACACCAGGGAGCCTCTGCCAATACACCCCATCAGCTCTCCTGGTCAGAGTAACAGAGGAGCTTTCCACTACTCAATTCTCCAGATAACAGACTTGCAGACACCCAAGTATTGGAAGAAGCAGAGTGCTACAAGACTCTGTATCTGGCAGGCACTCAGACAAATCCAATAGTGCTTCAGGCTGATGTATGTTCAGTTCTGGCTTATCAATCACTTCAGATTCCAGCAGGATTATCAAAAGACTGCTTTTGCTTATAATACAAACCACTTTTTTTCCTCCCTCCAATTACCTTATGGAAATTTTTAGTGCAGATAATATACAGGATTAATAAATCCTCCCTAGCATGGCAATAGAAAGGCTGATTGTATCTCTTTGTCCCTCTCTTTGTATCAGGAAAACCTCACAGGTTTCAACTTTCTTCAGAATAAAGCACAGGAAAATATTGTCTCCTACACATCTCTTCTAATATATCTGACCAATCTGAGCTCACAGCACATAATAATCAATTACATCAAACAATCTACAGCAAATTCCTGGCCAGTAAAGTGCAAAGCAGTTTTCAGTTGCTGATATGGCTTCACCAGTTACTCACAACAAACAGCACTTTCACCCAAGCCACAAGAGTTTCTGCCTTTACCTGTGAAAAAGAATCTTGTGTTCTTGTGTTATCCATGCCTGGGGAAATTGTGTTTGTTTCATCAGGATCCTATGGGGCTGCAAAGGAGTGTATTCGTGAATCACACCTGCTCTTCCACAGCTCCTTCTCTCTCTGCTTCTCTCTCTCTCTCTTATGAAATCTTGCAGCCAATGGCTTTTATTAAGTGTTACTTCCTTTTATGCTGAGAGCTGAAAGAAACAATAATGATGCTTTGCTTCCTTATGGCAGTTCTGTGAAAAGACAAAAAAATGTTGAAGCTGTTTGCTTTTCTCCAACTCATATTTATGTTCTGGTGACTTCCTGAAATCACCAAGCCATAAATACTGAAAATATGACTTATCACAGCACATTGGATCTACCTGAACACCCAATATGTTAAATTTCATGCTAAATATAATGAAGTTTGCCTGAGGAACTGCAAACACAGTGCTCAGTTTCCCCAGCAGTGTTTTTGTGCACAGCAACAATCTTTAACCTGTCTTCAAACTGCAGCAGGAACATGTGCAGAGTGGCTGAAAGCACAAAGGCACCTGCAGCTTAATGTGCAAGATTCCTGCCAAGAGAAACTTTGAAAGAAATTTTAAGGGAAATTTTAAACTTTGCTTTTGCTGTCTGTACTAGAGGAGAGGGGATTCCTGAAATCTAACCCATTAATTGACAAAAATTCTCCAGCAGCTCCAGGGAAAATATCTCAGTTTCCTCACCTCTGTATGGTGACTTCTGTTACATCACAAATCCATATCAAAAACAATTTGGAGTTCTGAATAGAGACAGCTGGAAAGTGAACTCTTTATATTCTGACATTCCTTCTATCCCAAATAAAGGTAAAAAGGGGAAATCAAAAGCTACGTGTCCCCTGCAAAGTACATTTATTAAGAAGTGACAGGAATTGAAACATTTGGGGTTGATGACAGGCCCCCTTCCTCTGCTAGAATTTTTTAATAGAAACAGAGGAATTTGAGAAGTTCAGAGCAGCAGAGGTGCCAAAGGACCACTCTGGGCTGGGGGTGGCCCCTGGCTCAGCCCCACACACCCAAACTCCTGCCAAAAAGGAAAATTTAATGCTGGAAGCCACAACCAAACTGAGGGGAATGTCACAGGGCAGAGTTGGACAACAGAGTCACCTTGTAGCTGGTCATGAACAGCCACAATCTGGATTCACCAACTTCACAGTCAAGTCTTTAAAGTGCCACTCACTGAACACTGTCAATGGACCCAAGAGAGACCCCAACACAAATAAATGGGAGAGGAAGGATTAGGAATGAATCCTCCCAGATTACTTAAGGCAATAGAAATTAGATGGAAGGTCAATACATGCTGATACAAACAGGTTTGAATCCTTTGAACTGATTAAAAGTAAATCCTGTCCTTTGAAAGAATGTTAGCACAGGCCAATGATGCAACAGGGCCTGACTGAGCCCAGGTCTTCTGTAGAAATAGTTAATAAAAGATTGTCTTGCAAGGCTTTCAATTCTGACTATTCTCTGTCCAGCGTGGGAGGATGGAAATTTTTCACTAAACTGGAAAAAGAAATCACAGGAAATGTGTTTCTTTGACAGCCATCTAAAGTCATTTGGTTAAAATAAAATAGCAACTATTTCACTCTGAATCAAGTTTCTAGTACTGGCCTATTCCCCCTTAGAGTCCTCAGCCCTGGAGAAACGATGATTTTCTTTTTAAATGAAAGAATCACAAGGAACTTCTTTTTGTCATGATTACAGGAGCACAGAACATTTCAGAATGGGGAAGTGCCAGGATTCTTTATAAAGGTTCTACAGAGATATGAAATGGTCTTTTTCTCTTCCCTGCCTGCAGAGCAGCACGTTCTGCAAGGTTACAGAGTCTGAGAGAGCAGTGAATCAGAATAGAGCTCAATTGCTACTCTTACAGCAAACATTTTCAATTAATCTGAAGTCGTTAATTACACCTCCCTTTAATAAAGGCTCGGGTGTAATTTTCTTTTTCTGCTCTCAGTTAATCGATTCAAACATAGGCCAAGAATCCTGTGCTGCAGCAAACACATGGCAGAATCCACTGCTGGAATAAACTGCTCTCCAGTGAAGATGAAAACCACAGGGAAAAGGGCTTTGGAATCAACATGGAGGGACAGGAACACCTTGTGCATCATCTGAGTGCCAGCAACAAAAATAAAACTCTGACAACAGGGGACAAAGCTGGTGTCAAAGATGACTTGGAAATATCTTTTTCCTCTTCTTTAGCACCTGTACAAGGTGTGTTTGCTGCCAAGCAGAGGAGCCTTTGGCCTGTGCCAAGGGATGGAAGGGATCTTAAAGATCATTTAATTCCCACCCCCTGCCCTGGGCAGGGACACCTCCCACTGTCCCAGGTGGCTCCAACCTGGCCTTGGACACTCCCAGGGATGGGGCAGCCACAGCTTCTCTGGGCACCCTGTGCCAGGGCCTCCCAGGGAAGGATTTCTTCCCAATCTCCCACCTATCCCTGCTCTCTGGCAGTGGGAATCCATTCCCCTTGTCCTGTCCCTCCATCCCTTGTTTCTTGCAGCTCCTTCAGGTCCTGCAAGGCCACAATGAGGTCACCCCAAAGCTTCTCTTTTCCAGGTTGAACAACACCAACTCTCATCCTTATGGGTTTTAGGTTAAAAACACTGACTTGTCTCAGATTTACTGACAGAGATTCTGAACACCTTTTTCACCACAAGGTGTGAGCTCTGTGCCACTCTCCTGCTCTGTGTTATCTCACAGCCCCAGGAGTGACTTCCCAGGCCAGAAATCAGGGACTTCCCTACCTGTTTTCTGAAATGCTAAACCCCCAGGAGTGTTCCAATGGCATATTGTAGGTAACCCTGGGTGAACTCATTGTTTTCTGTCCTTTTGGGGAAGTTAAAGGGAAAAAAAAAATCCCTTCGTGTGTTTTCAATCACCAAAAATATGGGGTTAACAGGCAAAGGTCAAAAAACCATTTGTGTCTTTGGGGCTGAAATGAACATTCTCCTCTTCATTTCACATGATGGAAAATGTGACTGTGCCAAAGGAAAAACCAACCAAACAGGTTAGAAAGGAGCCCTGTTCCAGGGGCTTTTGCTTTTTCTATTTCCCCAGGGTTGTCTAGCAGAGAAATTGATGGTATTGCAAATTCTGTTTCTATTTGACCTAATTTTGATTCTGGTTTTAAGCAAGAAAAATATTGATGCACCAAACAGTTTATGCTGAACTGGGAGATCCCCTGTGCATTAAATGCAAGATTAAAAAAGGGGGGCAGAGAACAAAAGAAGAGTAATTTAAAATGAAAACTTCTGACGAGTCTGTGGAATGAAATTCAGGTCGAGGGTGACATCTAGTGATGCTCAGCACAAAATCCTCACACTAATTCTGCCCATTTTTGCAGCATTCTCACCCATAAATCCTTCCCAAGCTGCACAGCCTCAAACATTTTAACTTTCTTCATGTCTCTCTCAATTTCTTCTTCAACTGGAAACAGAATTAATATATTTTAATATGAATAATTCATGTTCTACTATTTGGATCACATCCAAAACCTGGGCCAGCCCTTCCTGGCAGAGTCAAGAAGGAGAACTCTCAATTTCAGCTGGGTTTTTATTATTTATTTTAGAGTTACTTATGAAGTAAAGCCCAAGAGAGAAGTAGGAACAAGGAGGTACAGATGATACATCTGCTCATTCAAATGAAGTTGGTGCACACTGTTTGATGGAGGTGTCATTTTTGGGGGGTTCTTTTCTAAAAGTCAGTATTTTTTCTCATTCTTCACGTTTTTGTACAATACATCTGTGAAGTGCAATGGCAGCTTGATCCAGAAATAAAGGCAACCAGTAATTAGCAGTAATTAGTGCTTCCTCTGTGCACTGGTAATGCAGAAACTAAACTGAAATTTGAACAACAAAACGTTTCCAGCAGTTTTCTGCCTTTGATAGTGGCTCATTGTCACCATCAAGGAGAGAAATGGAGCAGCCCACATGTTTCTAAAAATAATGGCTCTTCATCTACCTGAGCAATTTCCTGCTGTGTGCAATGAACAGCAATAAAGGAAATCACAGAAAGGCTTGCTTTGGACCTTAAGGGTCATCTCAGCCCAGTCCAGCCTGGAAGCACAGAGGCAAAAATCACTTGCCTGAAAGGGGTGAGCCAACCCTGAAAAGGGCAATTTTGTAAAATTGTGATGAAATAACAAACCCAAGCAGTGGAAAGTTCCTCTCAAGTTCAGCTGAAGCTTGAGGAACTTGAGCCAGCACAGATCCCCCCCTGCTTCTCCCATGGCTTAGAGCCAAGAAAGCTTTGCTGAAGCTGGTGACACCACACCAATTCATATCTCAACTCATTTCTCTATATATTTCATGCAAAAGTCTCATCCTCTGAACATCTCTGGTGATCTCACCTTGTTAATGCTGATGCTGCATCCAGTGTCACACTCAGAAGTTAAAAAAAAATTCAAACTACATTATTCTAAGGTAAAAAGTGACAGCTCCATATAATCTACTCCTCTGTGACACAAGATGGCACCAGACACTTTAATTTCAGGCTATCAAAGAGCTGGACATCAAGGCAGTGTAGAATTAACGAGTCATGGGGTTCAATGAGTCAGAATATCATGGACTCTTCACTCAGGGTGACCCTCAGCTCCTGGGAAGAGCTGGGGCACAGCAGGGAAAAGCCAAGGGTGCTGAAAGGTGCCAAAAGAGCAAGAAATTGGCTGTGGAGTCAAAGAGGGAACTAAAGCAATCCTGGGGTAAGTTGGGTCACTCTTGTGGAAGCTGTGAAAGAGCTGACAGAGAGGGGAGAAGAATCAGGAGCCTCCAACTCCGGGTTTTCATCCTGGAAAGAACTCTATGACAATAAGAGGCCTCTTCTCCTGCAATCTCCTCCTGAAACTCCAGTCCTTTCATCAATCAAAATGTGTATTGTGGGTGTGACAAACAAATGACAGGAGATTGCAGCTGCCTCCTCACCTTCCCCCCCATTTCATTCTGCTGAGGACACACGGACTGGGGCAGCTCCAGCACAGTCCCCTCCTCTGTTTTCAGCCTTGGGCAGTGAGTTCCAGGGTGAGAATAAAGCAAAAAGGTTTCCCCTGTGCCTGAGGTGAGGGATGCTGCTGGCTCTGCACATGCAGATGTCCATCTGTGCCCAGGCTCCAGATAGGAATCTTACAAAAAACGACCAAGCACTCCCCAAATTCCTCATCCTTTATGCACCCAGTGGTGTAAAGTAAAGCTGAAGCAAGGCTTGAGTCACCAGAACTTTAACAAGGCCATCCTTTCTGGAGGGAGGTTATGACATGTCACAGCAGAGTGAACACAGGCCAGCTCCCTGGATGCTGCATTTAAAAAGGACTGACAAAATTGGTGTTCAAATAAGGAAATGCATTGAAATAAAACTTCCCTTCAGGCAGCCCCTTTTGGCACAGTCCTTGGGAGAACATTCCCAATATCAGAGGCCTGAGGGCAGCGGCAGCAGCAGCAGCAAAAGACTGAAACAGGCAAAATGCAGCCCCTGCCCTGGCAATTTTCCCTGCAGGAGTTATTTATCATTATCCTCTCTTTCAGTGTAGGCAGCACTCAGCTGCACTCTGCTCTGTGTTATCAGCCACAGCTGCTATTAGGAAACCTCAGCCCCCAAGCAGTGGCAGGTTGTTACTGAGGGCTTTTAGAAAGTCCAGGCTCAGTGTTGGGGAGTTATTCATCACCAGGTTATTTGCTAAGCAATGCAGAGAGCAGGGGGACATGTGCAGAGCTTGGCTGTGTTCACTCATCATTTCCCACTTCAGAGGGAAACTGAAGGCAGAGGTTTCAGAAGAAATCCCTGCCCAGCCAGAGAGGAGAAAACATGAGTGAATGAGCTTCCTGCTCTGCTTTTCTTGGAGTGAGAGGGACAGAAGAATGCTTTTGGCAAAAAAAAAAAAAGGCATCTGGTAATTCAGATACAGGAATGAGGTACCCTGGGTGTCCACTGCAAAATGGTCAAAGCAGCATTTTATGCTCTGACATTTAATTAACCAGTGAAGGAACAGGGGGTAAATTTATGGCAGGGACAGATCTCTGGACACACAGCAGAGAGTGGCTTAGAGGAGGAAAGGCAGCACTGGCTCACATCCAGAAAATCCTCAGTAATATTAGCCCTAAATATTGTATTTAGACACACTTATTATGCACATATCCAAAAATTAATTAGTAACAAGCCCAGAAAACAAGGGGAATAATAGAACACAGATTCTAAAAGACTGGATTCAGAGGGAGCAGGAGGGGTTTGAAGGGTCACTCTGCCCCTCTGTAAAAGTTTGTGGCACTCCATGAATGATGGAGCTGCTGAAGTCAGGCTTGGTTGGTTTGAGGTCCTGGCACCTGCATCCTCCAAGGCTGGCCTAGAAAAACAAGGCTACAAACCATTTTTGGAAGCTTCTAAGCAGTCACAAAAGTGGCCTTGGTGAATTCAGCTGCAAATTCATTATTTCTGCCATCAGAAGTTGTGGGAGATGAGCAACAGATGTAACCTTTTCATGACAACACTTTTTCTTGTCAAGACAGTATTCAGTACAAACAAAACCTTAAATATCAGCTTGTTCTCTTCTGTTAAAAAGGAAAATATGCTATTCAGAAACATTTAACCATAGGTTATTACTGAACCCAAAGATGTGTAAATAGCCTTGTGTACTTGAACTGGAAGAAAGAAGAAACAAGAAATAAGAAGGAAGAAGAAATGGTGTGAATAACTGCTGTACTTTCTGTTTTACATAAGAAATGGATACAAGGTTACATGAATCATATTTGCTTTCCAAATCCATTTTGCTTTCCTAAACAAGAAGATTTTGTTTCTAACAAAACATATCCCATGTGGACGCTCTGTAGTTTGATATTACTCAAAACAATTGGCTCATGATGCAAATTTCAGAACCCAGAAAAGGGAATTTCTCTAACCCTGAAGAGGATTTAAGTCTTCATTTTGCTGTTCAAGGGCAACATTTTGGAGGGCAGCAATGCATGTGTGGCTGGTTTAAGGAATGGAGAAAAGCCTTGGATATTCCCAGTTATCCCCAAACCACAACAGGTAAAGTTTCCACCCTCTGTTCTAGAAATTATTTGGAAAAGCAATGCAGACAAAAGCAGTGGAGCTGAATTTTTTAATAACCATGGGACAGTATCTTCCAAGCACAAAAGGAGTAGAAATCCTTGGACCAAATTCAAAAGGCAGAAGTTGGAGCTAAATGAGCATTAAAACTAAAGGATACATTCTGGTAGCTCTTAGCACTTGGAGAGCAACTGGGAGAGCTCCTGCAACCAGAAAGAGGAAACCACCCATCCCATGGCCTTTCCCACTGATTTCAGGAAAATCCCACGCACTGAAATGTGACTGACAACCAAGAACTTCACAGAATCACACAATCATTGAGATTGGAAAATGATTCTAAGGTCACTGAGTCCACGCTGTGCCCCATCCTCACCTCGTCCACCAGCCCAGAGCAGAGAATTCCAGGGGCTCCCTGAGCCTCCTTTTCTCCAGGATGAACCTCCCCAGCTCCCTCAGCCCCTTCCCAGCTCCCTTCCCTTCTCATTTCTAGGAGTGGCTGGTGACTGACCCATCCCTGACATGTAAGAAGTGGAGGGAAAAAAAGCTTCAATTTTCTGCTTGTGGAAGGGTTTTTTTTTTCAGTCCTTCTTGTGTGAGTATTATTATGTCTGGAAGGAAGCAACGCTGGGCTGCAAGTACAGCAACAAATTGAGGCACTCAAGCACCAGCAGAACAATTTGTCCCGACATCCATCCACCCACAGCATCTGAGAGCTCAGTAAAATCACCTTTAAAGCTTGTCAGTCTCCAAATCCTCCCAGTCCCCTGTAGTGCCAGGAATGAGGTCAGTCAGCAGCTCCTGGTTATTAGGCTTTGAAAGCCCAAATGCACCCATTGCTCAGCCTCAGAACCACAGGGCAATGAGATTTATGGAGATGGGCTTCCAGGGAGATGAGGAAGATCTTCCAGAGATTTTTGGCACTGATGAAGCTGAATAGCTGAATGCAGCTGGCTCAATCACATCTGCTTGTCTTTCACCCCATAAATGAGAGAACAAAACTGATGCTGAGTATTATTAGGCTAAAAGCACTTAAAATTCCCTTGAATATGACAAAGCAGCTGCAGGTGCTGGTAAGTGTTTTACAATCAGCTCTGCTTTGTCTCCTTTTACCCAGGGATGAGAAGGAAAATTGTAGATAATGTCCAAAAGTTGAGTCTGCTTAAATTAACCTGTTAACTGGCTGGAATTATAGAAATGCTCATCTGAAAGCCCCCTCACTGCAGTCACATGTCCCTTCTCCTCACTCATCACACAAAGCTGCCTCCTCACTTGCAGCACTGCCAGGGCTGAAGGAAAACTCAGTGGGTGACATCCTAAATGATGCAAATGATGCTTGGCTCCACTTAATTGTGTCAGAGCAGGATCTACTCTTCCAGTACAAGCAAAATGAACTTCCACTGACCTCAGCTGCTCTCAGATCTCAGCCTATAAAATAATGCTCTAGCTCTGGGCATGACTGAGAGGGGTATAAACTACAACTCCTTGGAAGAGGACCATTGAAATCTTTCCAATATTGCATCTGATACCTGATGTTGCAAGTGATTCTGCAGCCTGTGACTCTAAAATTGCTCTCAGAAAGCTGTTAGCCTAAGACACTGTAGAAGAACACAGCATTTTAGTAGACAGCACTTAATCACCTGAGATTCTCTGGTTTCATCATGTGCCAGGCCCTTGTGAGGCTCTTTTTCAGCCTTAAAATCTCCAAGTAACAACCATCCCAAACTGCATTTCTGCTATTTCTTATAACCAGTTATATCTCCATGTTTTCAGTGAAAAAAAAGGTAAAGAGGTTTTTTTCTTGAACTAAGTCACTACTTGAGCAACTCATGGTCTACAAGTCATTTGGTGATTAAGACCTGAAGTTTCATTAATTGAATTTGTCAAGTATTTTATTATCAAAACCCAAAGTCTACTAAGGCAGCTCTTCAGCTCAATAACTCTGCAGGTCAACAGAGAGCTGAGCAACCACTGTGAAGTGCCCAGATGATGAATTCAAACATGTGCCTGCAGATATTCCAAATCAAAGCCTGGAAAGTAGTGGGCACTCCAGAAATGTGCACAGAATTCAAAACCTGCATCCTTTGTTTTGAGAAGATAAAACATTTCATCTCCCAAGTCCTTTTCTATGGAGAAGAAAACAGGAGAGTTTTTCAAGAGTTTTTCGCTCACTATTTTGGCTGCTTATTATCCTCTAATTTCCTTTAAAAATTCCTATTTTATCTGGCACAAACTATTGAAAAAAGAGTGAAAATGAAGGAAAGGGATATCCATTTATCAGCCACCATCAGCTTAATCTCATGTCAAGCATTAAACAAGATTTTTCACTCATCAACCTCACAGGGGAATTCTCTCAGAAAGCTCCATTATCCACATTTGGCAGCAAATGTTTCTTTACCTTTCCCTGAAGATTAAATAGTTTCACTAGTGAGGAAACAACTAAGTAATAACAACATTTAAAAAAGCCCAACTTTACAATATCAACTGCTTTGTAAAACATGACAGAGGGTTTTACTCAGGAAAATTGTTGCTTTCTGCTGGTAGATAAAGCAGCTAAATCTTTGTCTGTGCCAATATTTCATGGACTGTGCTGACATCCTCTCATTTACAGCTGTTTTTTTTTCTTAGAAATGTTGTTATTTTAGGGAAGAACAGGAATGGAATTGTCTCAGTAAGAGACATCCCAACAGATTCGATTTCCACTTTTAACCTATTTCATCTTTGTGGGCTTGGGGTGGGTTGTCCTGACATTTTTTTTTTTAAAGGGCTCTCATGATTCTCCTAAAGATCCATCTGCTTGAAATGAAGCACATAACTTTCATTGCCAACCTCACAGCTTCTTGGACTAGAAAATAATTTCAAGTTTGGAAGCCTCAGATAGGGAAGAAGAGCCCTGGCCTTGGCAGATAATCAAAGATGATGGCAAACATGTATTAGAGGATGTTGTTAGGGAAATGGTTTGCCAGTTCACAGAGCACTGAAAGGAGCTGCAATCTGGCCTTCAAGCCACTAAAGCTTTTCAATTTTATGGATTTTTCAATTATTGTTTATGGAAGCACAGAATGGTGTTTTCCTCAGTAAAAGCTGTCTTAGTCAAAGAACTGGTTTTAACTGCAGCAGCCTCCTCAAGTTCTGGTGTTTGGACACAGAACCAACACAAGTTTTGGGCTCAAGATGAATTTCAAAAGATTTCTATTGCTCAGCTAAGTGAGATCCTGAAGCCCATCTCCACAATCCACCTCCTCTAAACCACTCTGGAGGCTGCAAAGCACTCTAGAATCAGAGTAGGTTGAATTCTCCTGGTAAAAAAAGCTTAAAAACCACCCCTTGTCTCTATAAACTTCTGGGGGGGTGAAGACTCATCATAAGAAATAGTCAGGGAAAGGGCAATTCTGGAGGCCAAACCCACAGGGATTTCTTCCCACCTATTTGATCACCAGAGACAGAGGCCAAGGACTTGTCTGCTTCAGCACACCAAGGGTTAAGAACACAAGGCTGATATTTTCCAGAGTTTGTTTTTTGAGTCCAGGAACAAACAAGAGCAGAGCTGAAAGAGGACACTGCTCCTGGTGTCAAAGAAATGTACTTTCACAATGTTTGGAGAGAAGGCTGTGAACAGGAACATTAGTCATGGACTGCAGAGCCCAAGACAAGAGGTGAGAAGGGTATTTTAGTCACTGAGTTAAAGCAGGAGATGATACTTTATGCACATTAATTTACAGAACTGCAAGGAAATGTTCAGCTGTACCAGGACTGACTGACTCACCACGACCCAGCAAAGCCCAAAGGTCCAAACCCTTGGCTGGTCCCACCCAACCTGCAGGAGCCCCATTGTGGATCTCCATCAACAACAGCCCTGAGCACATCCCTGGCTGCAGCTTTTATTGGGAAAACAGGTGGAAAGAGCCGTGCACAAGGCAAAATTTGGGGAACACACACAGGCATCTCATATCCCTGACTCTCCCATCTTCTCTTCACCAGGTTCTGGTGGAGGGAGAACCCAAATCAAGTTATCCTTTTATTTTATACACCCTGGATTGCAGCAACTGCCACAGCTCTGCTCCCCCAGCCCAGACAAGTGGCCTTCACCATCAAGGAGATTGAAGATATGGATGTGCAACATCACTTTGGTGCATTTTAGAAAGTTTCCTCTCCTCAGATGCACAAATGCACTGCAACCCCGTGGTGGATGTGAGAGCACTCTGCCTGTTTTCCACTGCAACAGTCACAGCCACTGCCACTATCTCTGCCAATGAAGCAGGAACTGAGAGCTGACAGGCAGCAATTTGTTATATAGATCACAAAACATATTGTGACATTTCAGATCATGTAGGTTTTCCAATGCTGAGCAGAGAGATGCCCTTACACTTTTGGAAAATAAGGACTCACATGGTGCTGTCTTTTGTGCAAAAGCAGCTTCTTCCCATTTTTACAAAGACTCAGAGTCAGTTTGAACTTGCTATCAGATACATGAGGCTCTGGGCCACTATTTTTAGCACTTAATGGCCAAGCTGATAGTGCCATTAATCCACTTTGGAGTGTAACATTCAATTTCCACTTCAAATTGCATCTCAGAGCAAATGGGAGCTTGATCCCTGCTGTCAGATACATTCAGAAATTCATGATGCAACACAGTTAATGACTTCCTACTCTCAGCTGAAGCTGGGAAAATCTGTAGTGGTCTTTTGAAACAGTGTAGAATCAAAGGATGGAGCCCAGACCTACAGGACTCACAGAGTGTATTGCTGGGACTGTCCAGGGGAGGAGAGGACTGGAATGTAAATGGCAAAGCACTCCTATAAATTGGTTCAAATGTGGGTGCCTCAGACATGAGTGCTCTTCCCTCAGCAGATAATCCAGAGCCAAGGCCAGAAGGATGGATCCCTGCAGGGTCAGCTCTCCTCCATGGATGGAAACTCTGAGGGAAGACAAGACACCATCCCAGGCCACATTGCAGGGAGGAACATCTGCCCAGCCTTGCAAAGACAGGCTGGAAAACATTTCCAAAGTCCTTATGTCTAAAACCCGCTCTCCTGAGTGTAATCCATCAGCTCAAAACAGAGAAAGCTGCTCTAGGATTAAATCCAGACATTTGGACAGAGGAAATAGCCTTTTCTTACCATGGAATTAGAGGCATGGGGGAGATAGTTTGTTGGTTTAAGCCATCTGCTTTAAAATACACTGCGAATTCAGGGAGAGACCAATTAAGATTTTGAAAACATGAACTGTATGGCTTGGTGGGCAAGTGCCAGCCTATTTATTCATCTTCAAATTCCTGCACTGAATATTGTCCTGCAGGTTAAATTGGAGATTTGTTGCCTCTTGGTATTAAATTATGGGTGCATGACAATAAGTCTGTGGGTTTACAATGCAACTGGAAAAGATTTGTGACTTTTTGAGCCTGTAAACAAACCTGTAAGAGAAGCTCCAAAGATTGGTATAAGAATATTGTGTGGCTTTGATTCTGAAGTACTTGTGCAAAACCATGAGTTGTGAAATATTCAGACATCAGCAAGTGCCTTTAAGAAATCAAACTGAGAAAATTCCCCACAGAGACACAGAGTGAATAAAGTGCAAGGAAAATCCACCTTCTGCTTGCCTGTTAATGTATGATAAATGAAAATCTCTCTGGACCTGCATGGGTTTATATCAGTACAATCCCAGTTAAGACCAGCCACAGTGGGATCCTGTGAGTAAAAGCAGTGGCTGGGGAGAAGAATTACTTTTGAAAGAGTGAAGACAGGAAAGGAAATTTGTTCCCCTTTCCCAGCAGAGCTGTGTCTCCCAGTGCAGGTACCCAAAGGCACAGGGATAATCCATCCCTCCCACGGGCAGGGCCGAGCTCTCCAGAACAGGCATCAAGTTTTGCTGGACGAAAACCCCATTTTTCGGAGGAATTTTAAGGCGAATCCCTCTTTTTCTGTATCTGCAGGTGGCGCCAGACGGTCTCGGATGTGCCGGGATGCTGCACCAGGTGCTTGTGGCTGTCAGTCAGAAAGGTGCTCGCTCTGGAATGGCCAATGCTCCGCACGGGGGATGAAGTAGGAGTTGGTTTTTTCTTCCACGCACGTATAAATCCCTTAGTTCTCTTTTCCTTTCTTGCCACCGAAATAGCAACAGATACTTCGCAGAGCTGCAACATGCTGGCAACAAACCTGCCCCGGCAGACGGGAAAACTCCCTGCTTTCAATCCCCGGGAGAGCTAAAACCAGCAACGTGTTGCTGCTGCCGATTTTTGCCTGCAGAGAAAACTGTTTGATGTCAGCAAGGCTTGAAGCTCACTTTCTTGTAAGGAAAAAGCAGCGTGTGATTGACATTAAACCCACTGTAAATGCAGATTTTTTTATGTTTCCACTTGCCAAAGTGACTAAAGAAAAGTCCTGCTTGATTCCACCCCATAGGCACAGCAGCATCTTGGAAGGACTTTTTTTTCCTTTTCCTGTTTTGGTTTTTTTTTCCTCTCCCCCTTTTTTCTCTTTTGAACCTGTGCTCTGTCAGGTCTATAATCACTGGTGAATTCAACTCCTTTGCTGACAATGAACACCACACACTTTGCATTTTCATTTCAGCCTGTGCTGCTGAATGTCACCGAAGACTTGAACGACTCGAGCCTGAACAACAGGAGCGGCGACGGATTCTGCGAGCAGGTCTTCATAAAAGCCGAGGTCTTCTTGTCTTTAGGGATCATCAGCCTCCTGGAAAACATCCTTGTCATTCTTGCAGTGCTGAAGAATGGGAACCTGCACTCTCCCATGTATTTCTTCCTCTGCAGCTTGGCTGTGGCAGATATGTTGGTGAGCATGTCCAACGCCCTGGAGACCGTCATGATCGCGATCCTGAGCAGCGGCTACCTGATCATCGACGACCACTTTATCCAGCACATGGACAATGTCTTTGACTCCATGATTTGTATTTCTTTGGTAGCCTCCATTTGCAACCTCTTGGTTATAGCCATTGACAGGTACATCACCATTTTCTACGCTCTGCGGTACCACAGCATCATGACCGTGAGGAAAGCGCTAACCCTGATCGTGCTCATTTGGATCGCTTGCATCATCTGTGGCATCATCTTCATTGCCTACTCCGAGAGCAAAACTGTCATTGTGTGTCTCATCACCATGTTCTTTACCATGCTCTTCCTCATGGCCTCCCTCTATGTGCACATGTTCCTCTTCGCCCGCCTGCACGTCAAGCGCATCGCCGCCCTGCCCGTGGAGGGGGTGCCCTACCACAGGACCTGCATGAAGGGAGCCGTCACCATCACCATCCTGCTGGGTGTTTTCATTGTCTGCTGGGCACCTTTCTTCCTCCACCTCATCCTCATCATTTCCTGCCCCAGGAACCCATACTGCATCTGCTACACCTCGCACTTCAACACCTACCTGGTGCTGATCATGTGCAACTCGGTGATTGACCCGCTCATTTACGCTTTCCGGAGCCTGGAGATGAGAAAGACTTTCAAAGAAATAGTGTGTTGCTGTTATGGCTTGAGTGTTGCCCAGTGCATGCTGTAAACATCTGGCTTTGGGTGGAAAATGCACAAAATAAGTGTATGCAAATATGTATGTGTATATATGTATCAAGAGACATAGCAGCTCTTAAATGCAGTGCCTGAAGGAAGGGTGCAGGAAAAAAAAAAGCCTTCTACATGATGCCTTGTTTCCTACTTTTCCAAATGAAAAGCAGTTTCAGCAAAATTATTTGAAGTTATAGCAGTTTGTAGTTATAACAGAAGGAAATCCAGAGTGGTTTACAAAATAGCTTAAGAAACTCACTGGGAAAAATGAATCCTGAAAGAGAAAACTACCTTACAGAGACTGAAATAATGTTCTCTCTGCCGTGCATTTGTGCCTGTTGCTTTATGTCTGTGTCACTACCAACAAGTCAGTGTTTTCTAAAAGATCCCACAAGTAACCTCTGTGGAAAGTTATTCATCAAAACCCCAACAGGTAACAGCATTGTTCTACATCTACTCCCATGTCTCCACTTTTCATGAAAGGACAGGTTGATGTTTATGCTGTTTGCTATAAAGCAACCTGAGTACAGTTTTTGAAGGAGGAGAATGAACATTTCTCTTGCACTGAAATCAGCTGAGTGAAACAGAGTCACAGTATCAGTGACAGTGGGGCTTAAACAGTTGGCTGACTCATATGAAGGCTAGGAAGGTTTTACATTATTTATTGTGATGTAGGAGTATGATATCCATGAATTTTTTAATTATTTTTTTAATGCACTGTGATCAATGTAGTATTTGGCATGTCACAGAAATCTCCTTTTGATAAATCATCCCTAAAGCAACCCACAGATCTGAACATCAGGAACAGCTAAAATGCAAAACAGTTTGAATTTGGCTTTGTGTGAAAGCTGCCCAGAGTTGTTAGAAATATCCACCTGGTAATTCAGTAGCTGGAAAAAGGAAGATGTGTTTGGCAGATAGGACTTCTATGCATTGAGAAATAAATGTCATGGGTCAGTCTCTTCTTACTTAAGCTTTACTCTGAACTCAGGGGATGGATACTGGGGGGTGGATACTCCTGCACTGGGAACAGGGGAGCTGTTTGCAATCATTCCCAAACTCTGTGTGCAAGTCAGTGGCATGTAAAGCCCTCAACTTCAGCTGCATTAACGTAGTCCTTGCCTCTGCTTTTTGTAGGAATAAAACATGTCAGTGGCCTTCAAATAGCACATTGTGAGTGAGCAAAGGGTACAGGCACTAGTGCAGGCAATGCCAGGCTGAGAAAACTCTGAGCCATCCTAAAGTCTATTTAGCACCTTTCTGGTCCCTTGCTTTTAGGAGGGGCAGTACCCGAAACCCTCAGGGTTGTCTATTGCTTTCAAATATCTAAAAGATCTCAGTTGTCTTAAGGTTCTCTTTTTTATTCCCCCCATTTTCTTCGTTGGAGTGGAGTTGCTCAGTTATTATCATTCCCTTCTGTCAGGTTAGAAACAGTTAATCCAGCCCAGAGTTCCAGTTCTGCACTCCCACACTGGTCCTGCTACAGCCCAGGCTGATGGTGTTTTCCTGCCTCCAGGTCCCAGCTCTGGCTGCTGGTGTGGAGGAAAATATTGTGTTTGATTCTCAGCATCCTACAGCTTTTGTAAGGAGCAACCCAACATCCCAGTCCTATGGAGTGTATCATTTTCATGGAGCCAAGAACCATCTCTCCCTGTGCTCTTCCCATCAACCCAAACCAACCTCCTGTTCCCTATTTCCCTTCCCTCTGATCACACCCTCAATTCCCTAATCAAGTTCTCATTTCATGCCACAGTAACATCCTCCAGACATCTCCTATCCAAAAGCTCCCAATGTTATAACACTTAACCTAATCTCATAACCCTAAATTTTATTAAAAAGGCTAAACTAAAAAAAAAATGAAAAAAAAAAATAAAAACCCCACCAAGGTCACTGTGGAGCAGGACAAATGAAAATTAATTTCAGGCAGAGATGAGAAAAAAATCCCAACAACTGGCAAAGAAAGCTTTGAGCCTTATCTGTGCCTCACAACTCACAGCTCAGCAGTACCAAGACCTGTTGTGTTAGCCCAGCTTGTCAGATTTTGCAACCCCTGATGTGACACATTTCAGTGAAATCAGCAGAGGAAACCACACAACTGGCCCTTCATGGTGTGGAAACTGTACCTACCTGTTGTAAAAAACCTCTACCTGTTGTCAGTGTTATGTATCTTTATACTCTGGAGCATGGTTTGCCATGATATTCTGCCTCAGGTTATTGTGTATTCAGCTTTTATTGCACCTGATGTCCCACTTATTTCTCTTTTAAAAGCGATTTCAACCAGACCGACTCATACTGTGCTTGGCCTTTGAGCAAAACATACATGTGCTGAATAAAAGGAGCTGAAGAGATCACTCAGAATCATGTTTGCTTCTGTCAGAGCATCACAACGTGTCAAACCAGGCTGGGGGCTGGCTCAGAAAACTATGAGAGAGTCCAACACTGGGCAAAAACCTCGTAATTCAGAGAATTATAGAATGGTTTGGGCTGAAAGGGACCGTAGGGATCAATCAGTTCCACCCCCTGCCATGGGCAGGGACACCTCCCACTATCCCAGGGTGCTCCAAACCCTTCAACTCTACACTCTGTCCACAGGGCTGCACAAAAGTGAGTAAAAAATCCAGGCTTCACATGGAAACAAATGGGAAGAGAATCCATAAAATCCCTCAAAGATTTCTCACCCTTTTGAGCACCACTCTCCCCATAGGTTTTCCACAGAGATGGGTGGTGGGTTTGTCCAGTTCCAGGTTCTCAGCTCTAACTCACACTTTTGAAGCCCATGGTGCAGTGTATCCATCACAAACCTGTCCATGATGAGAAGGGAAAGAGGCAGTTCCATAGGATTGAACCCCTAAAAGAAGTTATGGAATGAACTCACAGCTCCAGGGGTGACAGGGAAGTGAAGGATTGCACCCCAAGGAAATATCACTGCAATCACAGGGACAGATCTTGACACTTGGATGAGAAAGGAATCCTGGAACTGGTGTTCAGCCACCCTCAGCCCCCAGGGGCACAAGCCAGGACTCCTCCAGGAGACACACAAGCTCTGGCAGTGCCCAAACCAGCAGCACTTCCCAGCAGCACAAACACATCCCAAGCCATGCAGGGACAGGGCAGCAGCCCTTGGCATCTGCTGGTAACCAGAGCAACATTTCTATCTGAGAATCTGCCTCTGAAATGTGACCACTTTCAGAGTTGGTACTATTAAGCCAGCATATAATCTGGTCATAATAAGAAATGTTTCCTTCTTGATAAGAGTGTTGAGCTGAACAAGATACATGCAGTTTCCCCCTACGTTGTCTAAATGGCAGGCTGAGGTAATATCTCTTTCATCTAAAGGTGTCATTAATATGGATTTATTGATTCAGTTTTTCTGCAGGAAAATCAGGCAGCTCACAGGCACTGTAGGATTACCATTTGCTCAAAGACTTGCTGGAAAATCCTCATATATTTAAGACAAATATTTGAATTTACAGGAGCATGAGTTATGCTGCTAAGTCAACTCAACACAGCACATTCTGCAAATTACAGACAGATCTGTTTCTTCCACATTAAATTCAGCACTAACACAGGCAATTTTCCCATCAATAATTGTCTAAATATTTTATAATTGACAGCGTTTGTCTTAATGGGCAAATAAAGTCCAGGCACAGGATTCTGCAGCCAAACATGAGCAGTATCAGGGCCATTAGTACAAACACCCTCATTAGCTTTTCACTGAAATAAGATGCTTCTCTTTGTTGAAGCCTAGTTTGAGTTTACTGTTTGGTGGCTGCTATTAAACAATTAAGGGGCTTTTGAAGGAATCCACAGAGGAATCACAGCTTCACAACATACACTGGAAACCCCTTTATCAGCCCAATATCAGCTCCACACCTCTGAGATTGTTCAGGGAAACCCAGGTGACCTGAGCACTGACACCCAGCAAGTGTCACTGTCCCACAAGAGCTGCTTCCTTGCTGTCCTCACCTTCCCAGGGCACAGGCTCCCAGACCTGCTGAGATAAGATTAATGTCTTCAGACTGACAGAGAGCAGCTTCACATTGGATATCAGGAAGAAATTCTCCCCTGGGAGGGTGGGGAGACCCTGGCACAGGGTGCCCAGAGAAGCTGTGGCTGCCCCATCCCTGGGAGTGTCCAAGGCCAGGTTGGAACAACCTGGGACAGTGGGAGGTGTCCCTGCCCAGGGCAGGTGGGGTGGAATTAAATGATCTTTAAGATCCCTTCCATCCCAAACCATTCTTTTCCATTCTATCCCTTCTAAAGAAGGCACAGAAATCTGGAGAGCTTTCAGTGGGCTGCAGGGCAGGGGGGTCACACAGCCTGTAACCATCCATGAAACCAGACTCCAGCAGCCTGTGCTGGCAACTGAAATCAGCTGCAGGTAACACTGAAAATGTTGCTACTGAACCACAACGGGGCTCTCTGGTGTTCCCTCTTCAGAACAGCTCTGGGTACAGGCACAGCTCCAGTTTTTTTAATCACAGCTGTTACACAATGTCCTTGATCAATCCACTTTCAGGTGAAAGGCAAAGGAAGAGCTTTCAAAAACCACGGGCAGGCTCATAAAAATTCCTGGCCATGTTTATCTCCGTGAAGAGCATTCAAGTGGTGCTGCTGTGCTCAGCTTGAAGCTTAAAAGATGATTAAAAGATAGCCTTGGTTTTAAGTGGCTCAGTTAAAAATGTATATTATGTGGGTTGAGGAATTGAGAAGGAAGACAAAGGAGATTTTTTAGGTGAAGGCAGTGTGCTGGCAGTGGTGCAGCATCACAGCTGCACATTTCACTGTGTTCTTTCCTGGACTGCCAGGTAATGAGGTCACAGCTCAAGTCAGATGTTACACTGATGAACCAAAATAAGCTCTATCAGATTCACTCCAAAGAGCAAAACAGGGCTTTCGATGCTTCCAATCTGCTTAGAAAATAAACATCCCATTGGCCTTCATTCCAGTCATTACGTATTTCAAAAGCATTTTAAAGTGGAGCACAGGGTTCTGGTCGTTCATCACCCTCCCAATGTACTGTTAGAGTCAGCCTAAAGTCACTGGGTGAGCTCCCAATACAGGACTAGTGCTGATTTCAATAAAAGGCACATTTCCATCCCCCTCACTGATTCAGGGCTGTACAAAGTGTAAATCTGCCTGATATGGAGAGGGTTGGAAATCATAGGCAGGTTAGAAATGCCTCTGGGACACAAACCATGAAAACTAGAACATGCAAACTTGGGGACTTTAAAGAAGTTAAGATAAATTTCTCTAATATTCACATCCTTCTGGAAACACTAATGAAAAGCACTTGCTATTCTTACTCATGTAGATGACTGTGCACAAGAATAGGACACACCTGCTTGTTTCTGATTGAAACATATTTATTATCTGGTAAAATAAATAAGCTGGTTCTTTCACAGTCCCACAGCTAAGTACCTGCCCTAAGCAGTTATTCATTTCCAAGGTTCCTTTGTCTTCTTTTATATTTTGCATTTCTTTTCTTAGGAAAACTCACAGTTTTTATCTGAGGCTATTCATCTCTTGTTATTACAAACAAAGGCACTGCTGAAGTGAGATTTACTTAGAAAATCCATAAATCCATGATTCCATTGCTCAGACTGTCTCCAGTAGTAACAAACACAGGCAGAATTCACCTTCAAGCCTAACTGATGCAGGTTGGGTTTGTTGTGTGTCTGATTCCGGGCTAAAAATGAACATTCTAGAGAAAAAAATAATATAAAGAGCAGCCCTCATTCACTGCAAAGGGGAGAACAGGCAGCACAACATTATCAACCCAGGACTGATATAATCTCTACAATTTTAAAGATGAACATTTGGGATAAACTCCAAGTGAACTACAGAGCCAGAGGCCAACTATGATGGACTTGAGACTACTCTGTATTGAGACATAAATATTACGAGGTGTTTGTAGATGTACAGCTTAAATTAACAGGATGAAAACATGAGGGTTTTTGAAATAAACACCTGAATCAGAAACACTTCTTTTTAAACTCACTGATTGAGCTTGAACTGACATTTAAGAGAGTCCTCTCTGACTTCTTCAGGTCTGTATTTAACTCATGTTCTCTTTTCACACCTCCTTATTGCACAGTGGTGAGTGTTCCCAAAGGATAATGCAGCAGGCACTGGAGAAGAAGAGGCTCTTCTACTCACTGTCCAGCAAAGTCAAGTTAGGCCACTGCTGTCCCAGATCCATCCCAGGAACAACTTCCTTCCCCAGCTACAGAGGGAGCTGACAGGGTCTCCTCAAACTTGTGAAATGTTTTTAACCTGATTGCTCAGTCACACAAATTTCTATATTGAAGAAAAAGTAGAGAAGGAGCATAACTTTTTAAAAATAACTTGTTTGGAGAATAAGGAGTCTTCTTATCTTTACCTCAGTGAAAGAGCTGAACTTCTGTTCAGCCTGGTAGACCTTGATCTTCCCAAAGTTGAAAGGAAATAGTGAGAAATAGTGGAAATAGTGAGGCCCTGGCACAGGGTGCCCAGAGAAGCTGTGGCTGCCCCATCCCTGGAGTGTCCAAGGCCAGGTTGGAGCCACCTGGGACAGTGGGAGGTGTCCCTGCCCAGGGCAGGGGGTGGCACTGGATGAGCTTTAAGGTCCCTTCCACCCCAAACCACTCCATGGTTCTATAGCACTGGAGTCCAAACACTCCATGAGCTCATTCCATGAGTCAGTGCAATTCAGACTCCCACCACCACCAGGATCAACATCTCTAAGAAAAAAAATCAATCAAGAAAGGCAGGAGAAATCTGGATGGGAAATCAAGCCTGAAGAGCTGTGCAAAACACCTTCTGGCTGCATGTAGAGATGTTTCAGACATAGCAGAGGGCAAGACCTGAGGATGGATATCTTTGGTGCTGACGAGCAGACAAGAACCATTAACTGTGAAATCAAGGGTCTAATTAGGACAGACTCCATCACTGGGCCTGTCTGATTTCACAAAGCCATCCCATGTTACTCCCATCTTCACAAGAACAAAGCACCTCTTCACAAAACACTTGTCTCTCTAGGAGAGGCTGAGCTTACTCTTCAGTTTGGAAAAACACCAGACCTTGTTCTTGCAACCTTTTATTGCCTTCCTCTTCATAGAAGTCAATGACATGATACTTGTGAACAGATTTGCCTTTGGTAATCTTCAAACTGCACAGCATGTACTTGGAAATGTCGTCTAAGTCAAGGACTAGTAAATTGAAGCTCTGAAATGGTCCATGGACAGTAAATAAAGACAATCTTTCATTTCCCAATTTCTCTGCAGGCAAGTAATTGAGGTAGACTTGGGAATTCAAAAAGTTTGTTAAAATAAATCAGGAGGCAGGACCAAACACGAGGTGGGTGGGAAATTCACCTTTAACAGAGCAACAAATGCATTTGTAAAGACAACTTGATGTACCAAAATTAAACCAAACGCTGCACTAAGGTCATAATAAAGTGTATTGCATTATTGTTTGTGTAACAGCCCATCTATTTCTCCTGAAGGACACAAGTGTCTGTCTCAGTACCAAGAGCAGGGGCTGCTTAAAAACACTAAACAAGGCAGAATGTCACTGCATTATGCAGTGACCTGAACATTCTGTTCCAGGCAAAGGGAACAGCAAAGAAGGACAGAGCCCATCAGTGGACACCAAAGATAAAACAGATATTTTTTTATCTGTTTGTATCTGTTAAAACCAATGGCTGTTGTTACTCCAGTGATACTCAGCAGACAAATAATTCCCCTCATTCCCCAAGTACTGCTTGGCTTCCCTGTTTAATGCCAGGTGCAGTGACTGGGAATTTCACAGGATAAAGTCCAAACCAGCAAAAAAAAAAATCAGTAATCCATGGACACCACTGGCACAAACCTGGATTTCTAGAAATAACAAATCATGTGCTGGTGGGTCACTCTTATTTATGCCCAAAAAGGAGGTGAATGCACAGGAGTAACTCTGAGCAACATCCTAGAGGTGAACACACCTTGGAGAGGGCAGGAGGGAACATTTAACATCAACTCAGGCAAATGCAATCAGCCAATAAGCCCCTGGAGTGGATTATTTATGAAATCAAAGAAATTCCCTTTGGTGAAAAGGAGAAGCAGCAGAAAAATGCACAGTGAGAATGTTAAATTAGGAAGTGTGTGTGTTCAGAGACAAAAGGACAGTCGCATATTTCAGCAGGAAAAAGCTTTTCCTAATGAGCAATTGTTCTCTGCCTGCATTTAAAAACAAAGGCTTTCTGCTTTTAACTGAGCAAAGAGGCTGAAACTGAGATCAGACACCACTGAGAGCATCACAAGTGGACCTGTGGGTGTAAGAACAAGGCAGGCACTGCTTCCCTCACTGATTCATAGAATTCAGCCCCATTAGGGATGATCTGCCATGCAGTTTGAGACATCCATCACATTGTTACTGCCCCAAATGCATCTATTCTTCTCTTGTTAAAAAAGTCTCTGAAAAATCACCAGCCAGATATGTCCTCAATTCTGCCACCAGCTTCACAACTACCAATCCCTACAATTCTAACTCAAAAGCCAGAAAAATAGGAATTACATTGCAAACAAAAGCAAATTATCCTAGAACAGTGACTTTTTACCAAGAGAAAAAAGAGGGTAGTTCTCTTTTTTTCTCAGATTTTCTACAAGTGAGAAGTAAATAGGTACAAAATCTATTGAAATTAAATCAGGCATACATGGATACATGAGACCAGCGGGGCAAAATATTTCTCTAAAAAAAAAAACAATTCACCAGGTAGAAAAACATGATGTTCTCAGAATTTCACTTCATTATTTTTTTTTAATTCTTTCTCTCATCCAATATGAATTTAACCTGTTGCAGGTTTGACTGTTACCACCTCTGGCTGTTTATTGTGCAGTGTCACTAAGAGCTGACATGTTACATGACAAACAAACCACTAATATCCTTCAAAGCTTAAAGCCTATAAAACACAGACACTTAAAGAAACCAAGACCAAGCAACAATATGATTCCAGTGTGTATCTAAATTCTCTGCAGTGAAAATCAATTTTCCCTCTCAAAAAAGGAACTAATTATTCCTCAGATATGGTGGATTTTGAATATCATTTTTTGACCCAAGTGCAGCTCCTTGGCAGAACCTGAGAGCTGTTAAATCACTGAATGTACCTGAAATATTCCAACCCAGCTCAGTTCCTGCCTGAAGAGGGATTGAAGATCCCACTGGGCACCTTTGGTTTGCTTTGTTTAAGGGAAACTGGAGTCTGAAGTTTTGTTTTTCCCCTTGGTTTACAGAGCAGAAGCATCTTGTACATCCCTCCCTGCTGCTGCCCCCTCCTAAAGCAGCAGGATTTCTTATTTAGTCCCCCAAAGTTGCTGCTTGTAAGCTTTCATCTTTGATATCTGAGAAGATGCAGGGGAGCACGTCTTTATTAAAGTCAAATCCTGAAAGCAGCAAAGTTGGCAGGGAGGAGATTTAGCTCAGGGGACAGCATTTTCCAGACTGCAACAGCCAAGAACAGAATTTTCTGGGATAGCTGGAGCTATGTGACAGTTTTGTGTTTTGTTTTCTTAAATGCTGTCCCTTTGGTAGTTCTCCTTAATGAAAAATTATTCAGACATACTGAAGTAATACTTTCCTTCTAATGTGATAATTACTTCCAATTTGTTGTATAACTGCTAATCAGAAAAGGCAAATAACTTCCCAGGGATATGCACAAATGTTGCTATTTAGAAAATTAAATCACTGCTCCACTACCCACTTTCTTCTGGCTTTACTGGGAGCTGGTAAGAGCAGAACATGTAACAGAAGGTTTCAACATTACTTCTCCTGAAAGATAAGCACATTAAGACTGCCCTGTAAATGGGGAGTGAAAGCTCTGCATGATCAAAACCAGCACATCAAAGAAGCCAGAGCAATCAGATATTCTGAATGCAGGAGAAGATGGAATTAACCAAGAATACAGTTCCCACTTTGAAAGAGCAATGAATACAAGTGCATTAAGCCATCTGCATAATCAGTGAGTATGTGTTAAAAGCAAAGAAGTAATTTCTGTAAGGGAGAAAAGTCTAGAAATGAGCCCTATCTTTTTGAGAAGTTGTCATTATGAAACACATAATTGGTTGATAAAACTTGCTTGGCATGATCACATTAATGCTGGAATGAATAAATCCCCCAAATCTTTTTTGTTTCCATTGAGAATCCCACAGCACTTTGCCCAGTGTGTCATCAGATCCACTTTGGCTGCACATTCATGGGGTCTAAGTGGTTACAATGTGGATTTTCACATTTCCAATCATTATTCACAGTAAAAAAACAGCAGCTTGTTCAGAACTTTCCTGTCATCACGAGTTATACATGTATTTATACATCATTTCATTTTTGAAAATGGGCATTTTAAAAAAATAACANCCCAGCAGGAGCAGGAGGGCACTGGGCAAAGGCTCTGTTTTGCAGGAGAGCCTGGGTTTGAACAGATCTGCTCAGCAGCTCAGACAGGGCTGCCTTGTCCACCTGGCCATCAGTGTTTATAGCCAGAAACAATATGCCAGTGTTTCCCTGATATCCATGCCAATAAACTGGGGAAGGAAATCAGCATCAGGAAGTAAAACAACATATAATTGCCATAGACAAGTACTGCAAAACAGCCAATTTGTCTGGGATTCAAATGAAAAATTACTATTACTCTGCCTTCATTTGCTGTCTTCTGTAGCAGAACCTGTTATTAATCATGTTCCCAGTTCAGACTCCAGGAATAATACAGTTTAATACCCAGCAGGAAGTGGCTGTGTTCACATAATAACCAGAGTGTATATATTTCAGGTGAATAATTGCTTTCTTTCAAGGGAGGAAGATTATGGAGCCATCACAAATCTTTCTTTGACAAAAAAAAAAACCAAAAAAACACCTCAGTTTTAAACAGACACCACTATGGGAAGAATCACTTAAGTGGAAAAAGTTAAGCATTAGATGGAACAGTGCACATTAAATGGCAATTAGAGAAATTTCTTATTACAAAGTAAAACAAAACAAAACCAAACCACAAACCCAAGGCAAATTACAAATCAATTACCTCTTACTGTCAAGCACATGAAAATTAATGCTTGTGTGACACCAAACTGAGATACTGGCAGGAGGTTTTCTATTCTGTGCAAGCAAATGCTTCAAGCCCTGACTCTGCACTGGGCAGATTCAGACCTGAAATTACCTCCAACAGCAGCACAAAAATGCTTGAGAATGTAATGAACTCCATGGGGTGAATTATTAATCAAGAGGAAAACCAGAATAAATAAAAACCCTCTCTGGAAAAATGGTCAGTGCTCTTGTTCCTCACTGTTGGGGCCTCTCCATCCCATTCCAAAATACCTTGTTCTGAGAGGGGTTTTTGAAAACTGAGTCTGTGGCTGCTCCTCTGCCTGAATTTGGGATTGTGCTGCTCCAGAGCAAGGCAGTTCCCTCCCTCCCTTCCCACTGCCTGCTTGGAGCAGCACAGAAGGAAAAGGAAGCTGCAGCTCAGCTCCAGTGATGACCAGGACTGGTATCATTTAACTCCTGGAGACTGTCAAACCACAGGAAAGCAGAAGCCAGGAGTGAGAGTTGAGGGAGAGACACCCAAATCTGAGGTGCTGTGGTTCAAACCTGCTGATGAAGCCACAGGATGGGGAGACTTGACCTTCAGGCTTTGCTCAGATTTTTCACAAGAGCTCAGAGGGCTCAGGTTGTTTTTGGGAGAGGAGCCCTCCCAGGGACACTGAGCAGAGGGAGAGGGACCAGCACTTCAGGAGGCCCCTTTCCCTGTAGCCTGCACTGAATTTGGCTGATAAAATGTGCATATTTACACCTCCTTTCTCCAAATTTAACTAAACTGCCTTGAAACTAAGCTGATTGCCAAGGACGTTGAGAGAAGCGTCCATGGAGAATAAAGGAGAAGAAAGACATTTTCAATGCATCAGCATTTCTTACACACTTCAATGACTCCTTTTCATGCTGCTTTTGTTCTCTTGCTTGTTGCCAATTCTACTTTTCCTGTCCTTTCTTCAGGAAGCAGATTTGTGCATTGGTTGTCTCCTGGCTGCTCTCGTTTGGAACATGCTGCCATAATTCCACCTTCGTGCCTCTAATTCTACTGTTCTCGTTAGCAAATGTGTTGCTTTTTGACAATAGATGATCATCCTCTCCCTGGGGTGCTTTGCAAAGCAAAAAAAAAACAGCTGTGAGGCTCTCGGTGATGTTTCTGAACAACAGCAAGAGGTCAGCCAAGCTCATTCCAACTGACTGACTGTGCCAACATGATAACAGTCCCACCTCGGAGATGCTGCCACTTAAAAGTTTGCCATAATGCACTGGAAAAAGAGATTTGTTGTTTTTTCTCTCCCCTCCAGATAATAAAAGGAAGAAAGACTGGAAAGATACTGCTATTTCTGGAGACAAAAGCAGGCTTTACACACTTCTTCCCAAATTACATGAGACTTTTTAAAAGGAACCATTCCAAAGGACTGTGTGATTACTGCTACAGTCTGAGGTGGGGAGAGCAGCAGAACTGCCAAGTGCATGCACAGGACACTGAGAAGTTAAAAAAGGAAGGGCTGTGCCATACATGAGAAGTATTTCATGCTGAATTTGTTCTGAGAAACCTGTTTTCCTCAGAGTCTTCTTCCTCCTGCCACTGCAGGACAAAGGCAGGAGCTGCAGCAGGGGTTGGAGGGGGGAGATGGGGATTTTTGGAGATTGCAGCACTCCCAATAACCTTGTTTTACAGACTGTCAGTCAAGTATCAGCCCAATTAGATTATCAAGTTTTCCAGAAGGTGGCTCCCTTCAAGAGGAGCTGCAGGAAATTCCTGTTTGCTGGAACAAGTGCAGAGGCCCAAAGCAACAGATTCTTCTAGTCCCTTCAAAAATTGAAGAATTAACCATTTTACTGCCCCTTCCTCAGGCTTTTGATTATCTGTGATGTTAGAGGTGGACTTGGCAGTGTTTAGGTCACAGCTGGGTTTACAGTTGCACTCAATGGTCATAAAGGTCTTTTCCAACCTCAATAATTCCATGAACTCCCCCCCTGACAGCTGTGATTCCAATGGGTTCAACTCTTCCCAATCTACCCCTGGAGGTGCAGCTCATGTCAAAGCTCCTTCCATACCATGTCAAAGAGCAGCAGCTTCATGTCAGAACCAGAAATAATTATAAAAAAGGGAGAGTCACAGGCCACAGATCACAAGTGAGCATGAAAAGCACAAACCCACTTTTGTAGCAGAATTCTCAATGATTCCCTTTCTTCTCACTCCATTTCCTTCTCACCCAGGGGATGAATTCATGTTTTATGAAGATATTTCTACACTACAGGAATAAGGATGTAACTACAGAGTAGATCAGTCAGGAGAGACCAGAAATTAAAAAAAAAACATGAAGATTTTGTTCTTTTCCTTTCTATGCTCTACTGAAGAAAAATGAAGGAGTGTTTTTGTCATTTTAACACCTCTATTATCAGTGGCAAAGATCTTCCTCACAGGAGCCAGAGGTTATTGAAGGACAGTGTAATACAGCAGTGTTTTCAAGGAAAACTTGTTTCCAGCTACCTGCCAAGCACCACTGGCACATTCATTCTGGTTATGCTGAACAGCCAGTCAAGCACAGACCTCCAGCAGGGACTGTTCTGCTCACTGACAGCTTCTGGGGATGCTTTTATCATCTTTGAATAGAAGTCAGAAGCAAATATTTCTGGGTTGCTGCAGTCACAGAAAAACTTGGCAGTGCCCACCCGGTGCTGAATGACACAGTCCATTATCAGCACACAGGAAACAGAAACAAGCAAAGCCCAATAATTCATGTGGAGTGTTTTTCATCATGGTGAAAATGGGATTCTTGATGGCAGCCTCAGGACAAGCACTGCTTCAATAATTGTGGAAAAATTAAAAATGGGCAAATATTTGCAACCACTTGGTTCTGATGCACAGCACAAGTGATTGAGCTTCCCAACAAGGTGGGTACCTGCAGTGCCAAGGGAAGGTCAAATATGTGGAAGACATTCCAGTCTGATCAGCTCTGGATGACCTTATTCACACCATGCCAGGGCTCAGTTTTGGAATTTTGCAGATTGCACCACGGCAGTATGTGAGTTACCTAAAGATAAAAGGGTTTTTCATTAAAAAGTCAAGTACTTGGCTTTCCCCATGTCTATGAAATTTATCTTCTTTTAGAAGGCTCTGAGAAGCTTTCCAGTATCTAAAGGGGCTCCATGAGAGCTGGAGAGGGACATGGGGTGGCAGGAAAAAAAGGGAATGACTTCACACTGACAGGGGGCAGATTTAGATGAGGCAGAGATTCTTTACCTGCTCAGAGGCTGATGACCCATCCCTGGAAGTGTCCAAGGCCAGGTTGGAGCCACCTGGGACAGTGGAAGGTGTCCCAGGACTGCAGGGAGTGGAACGAGCTGTTCTTTGAGCTCCCTTCCAAACCAATGAATGGAACTGTTCCAGACAACAATATTTTTTGTTTCCTGTGCTGCTGACGTGGATGTTATGGCAGACTGCAATCTAACCACTTGCAGGGACCATTTAATGCTTTCATTTTTTTTCATTATATGTAATTTGGGACTTCTGGACAAGGAAGTGAGGAGTACATGGACAACAAAAATAGCTAAAAGCTTTGCAATTAGCCCAGTATGTAGTTCAGTGCAATTAACATTAGAATGAGCTGGGATTTATATTTTTTAAGTCAGCTCCTGAATCAGCTGCACTACTTAACTTCTAAAATGATTTCAGCATCACAATACTCTCAAAATTCCCACTGTAATGGGGAGAGTCTGAAGCAGGTTTCTTCCCACTAGAATCAGTGCCACTATAATTGCCCTGATAATGCCACAACAAGTGTGGAGAGAATGTGAACCTTTGATTTTCTACTTGAAACCAAGATCAGTTGAGAAGGCCCCTTCTCCCTCTAAAAGCCTCAGGGAATTAGGAAGTTTTATGAGAGAAGTAAAGTAAGAAAATGAAGATTTTTCATGCTCTAAGCCACTGTCCTGGGCCACACACAGAGAGAATTTCTTGAAAAGGAAAGAAGTGAATAGATGCCAAGGTGGAACATGTGAGCACATCTCAGGGCATCCTACCTGAGCTTTCCTTGAAGATGGCTCTGCATCCAAAATGTTGGACACTGCTGGCACAGCAAAGCTCCTTGTGCAAACTCTGGGAAAATTAGCTGCTTAAACAGAGTTGTAGATTCTTCTGCAGCTTCTAAAACTCCCAGAAATGATCAGACCATCCTTTTTTTCTGTTACTGAGGGGAATCAGTCCAGCTTGGAGCAACAAGAATTATCAGCAAAGCCTCTAAAAGCAACGCTAAGTGCTGTTCAAATATTTTGCATTACTAACGAGGAGCAAATCACAGTTTCATTAAATGTCACGGCCCGATTAGAAAGACAAAGCAAAGCACAAAGGCACCACATCAGCGCTGCCTTTTTAAGGAGCTGCAGCAGTTCCCACAAGAATGCGCTGTGTCCTGGTTCTGGGCATAACATGGGATCCCTGAGCTTAAACAAACTGCCTCTGCTTTTCCCCATCCTTAATTAAGTCACTCTTCCCTGAATCCAGGCTGCCAAGGGGGATAGAGCTGGTGCACAGCTTGGATTCCAGAGAAAGAGAGGCAGAAACAGAGCCTGGCTTGTCTGGACAATGGTGCAACTCCCCTAAAACAGGTATGGAGCTTCCTGTGGGAGAAGAGAGCCCACACCCATAACTGGGAGCAGGACTGGGCTCAAGATATCCAGGCAAACCCAAAAAATTCTTTGGCAATCTGAAGCAGATTTTTTTTTCACATACAAGCAATGCAGTATTTAATCCCTTTATTGGCTTAATTGCCATGGTACTGTGGGTTTAGGTGGTGGTTCCCTGAGAATGGGGAAGACAATTGCTAAACACACACATGTAAAGGTGAATTTTTTTTTCAGAAGAATTTTGTTGCTGTTACAAAATCACAGGGAGGGCACTGGGCCCAGTTAAAGCAAGTGACCAAGTGAGATCTAAAGCTCAGCCACAAGCCCCATAAATCCCAATTTGTTCTTTTGATTGCTGTGTTTCCATTTTTTAATTATTTTTACTAAGTGAATCAAGTTTTAATAAGCCTTATAGAGGGATCTGGAAATAGAGAGTTGTGTCACTCCTTCAGATAAGACAAACACTACGTGTAAGAGTTGGACTTGATGATCCTTGTGGGTCCTTTCCAGCTCAGAACAGTGACTGTGCAATGGATTGGAGAGTCTCCTGGCACTCAGCTTCAATCTTTGCTCCCTCCCAACTCCACGGAGCCCCGTTCACAAGACGGGAGAGAATAAGAATATGCAGGAGTGTCTCGTCAGCCTCATCACTTGGGTGCCAAGAGCCCTGAGAGCTCTCATTATTCCTGAAAGGACTTGAACAATCATTCCCATTATTTAGGAAGTGGCTTCATGAATCTCTCAGGTGCCTCCTTCAGGAGAGACAGCAATTACCGAGGAGCAGAGCAGCAGCCTCAGGAAATGACACACGTAATGGAAAACAAAGATCCAGGGAAAAGGACCTGCTGGGAAGAGGCAGCAGCCACCCTGAGGCAGCTCATCAGGTGACTGTTAGCAAAAGCAAGTCCAAGTCTGTTAGTTCCATCCATTTATTGTGCTCCTTGGATGCAAAGCTGAAGTGTTTGCATCGATTTGCACTTCCTGAGTAATGCCCAAATTCACCCAGAAAGTTCAGTCGTATGACTTAAAACATGGATAGAAAAGGTCGCACTCTCTCCCTCCTCCCACTTTCCAGTAACTCTGTCATGGGAAGAACTGAACTGTGCTGCTTGGATTTTAGTGGGAGGTTTCTGTGTGTAGATTTCAAAGGCTTCTGAATGAAATAAATCAGAATGAGATAAATGAGAATGAACTCATTGGCTTAATCAAAATAGTAATTTAGTCACATTACAATTCAGACAGAAATAATGCCCAAAATGGGAAGCAGTGTATAATTAAACCTACTTTCAACAGGATTAATGTTTCTAACAATCTGGTTAACACAACTCCTTAGTCACTGCTGTATGTAAATGTAATGTTTCTATTCTCATTAATGAGTGTGGGGAGGAAATGACTAAATATATTTAAATTACTGCTATACAAGGAAAAATACATAAGACTGACTGCACTTTTACCAGCCCAAAATCAGAGCAGACACACAGATCCATCAGGACTTTTCCTGCCCAGGGAAATGAGTGGGGTTTGACCCTCATTTGCACTGAGTGGAGTCTCAACTGCCTGTCAGTGGTCAAAGATTCCTGCTAAATCCTGAGCAGGGTCAGGATTTCACACCAGAATTTCCAGGGAAGATGGAATCAGACCTACAGAATATGGGTGTTCTAAAAAAGCAACAAAGGCAGTCCTGTCTATTTTCTGAGAGCAGGGGAGAACAGAGGAGAAATAAATTCATGTGCCATACACACAAATAAACTTCCCTACCTGATCATCACAGAAGATTCATCACAACAGGAAAAAAAAAAAAAAAAAGAAATAATTAAACCAATGGGCATATCAGATTCTGAATCAAGCAATTTTGCTGGGCTAAGCCCAGAATTTCAATGATCTTGTCTGTGGATGACTAAAGGTTACTGCTCTCACCATTCAAATGGGCAAATGTATTCATCAAAAACATCTCTATTAGCTTCATAATGGTAAGCACTCTGTGAATCCAAAGAAGTTTCTTAGGAACAGGTAATATTGAAGGCTTACCCAGAAACTAGATAGCTGCCAATATTCAGAAACAATTACTCAATTTGCCAGCAAACATATTTTCCTTCAGAGCTTGGGGAGGAGAGGCCTGGTTGTACTCACACACTAATGTCCATGTTTGCAGCCCTATATACTTTGGTATTTTTAATTTTCTGGTAACTTGCCTTGATATAATTGTAGAGATTCTATTAAATATTTTCTATAGCAGCCCATTGTAAATCAATCTCCAGCATAATGTACTATTATTTCACCTGGATCTTTTTCTCCAGCTCAAAAACATTTCAATAAAGCTCTAAAAGCCCTGGCAGTGACAACACACTGTGTTGTGCATCACCATGGCAATGCTTCAGAAAATAGCTTCGATTTGGGGGGTCAGGAAGATCAAACATTAGATTAGATTGAAAATACAGAGTTCATCTTGATACAACCTAAAACTTTCCTGGTCTAACCGTGGTGTCTGAGCTTTGCAGAGGATTGAGGCAAGAGGAATGTTGGTGGATGCTAAAAAGGGGTTTAGACTTCAGCAAACAGGACATAATCCAGAAAGTCCAGGAGCAGAGCTAAGTTCCAGGATTCCAAAATGTGACCCAAGCTCTTCCAAAAGTGAGGAAGTGAAAAGAAGGAATTCGCTTCATTTATCACTCAATCTTTCATTTAATCCTCAAATGATGTAGCTGCACTTCTCTAAGGGGCTGTGAAACAGTGCTTCTGCCTTGGATGTGAAAATCCTCCTCCTCCCTGAGAAAAGAACGTGTTACATTGGAAACTTTTTTTTTTATTTTTATTTTTTTTTCTAAGTTTGGGCTCTGATTAAAACAGAGCGTTTCTGGATCAGGAACAATTGTTTTGCCGTTTGCTGCCACCGATGTCCCGTCCCTTCGCTCGCACTGGGAATTTCTCCCCCTGCTGGAACAGAGCGGCGGCTGCGGCTGGATCGGAGCAGGAAAACTCGGCTTTGCCGTCCGGAGAACAATTACACCGCTAATTCCAAAGGCTGTTGAGCTGGTTCCTTCGAAAAGACAGCAGAAAAGACCTTCTTAGAGACCTGCAGGAATTAATTTAGTCTTGCTGCCAAATGAGCTGTGCATTAATTTAGATAAATTTATTTAGATTCCAGTCCAAAGGCTTCTGCAATTCATCCCTCCAAACGCCCAAACCCACACAGAGCTCCCCCAGTTAATTCCAGCCCAAAAAAGGCATAACAGCAAGAAAGGAGGTGCTTAGTATGGGGCTACCTGAGAAGTTTCATGTGTTGTTTTGTTGTGGGTTCTTTGGAGTTTTTTTTAATCACAGAAACTTTCTAAAAGTACCAAAAAAAAAGCTGTTTGTGGGTGAAAGAAACTCGGAGGTTCTTTCTTCTCTCCTCCCCATCTCTTAGGGTAACTTCACCTCTTGATTCAAGAGACAGAGAAAATCCTTCCTGCATTGTGATTCCAAGACTATGGACTCGTTCTTCTTCCTGGAAAGGCTCCTTCTCCAAACCCTCTTCTGCTCTTGCCTGTCACACCCAGGGCACTGAGAATTCCCTGCATTAAGAGCCTGTTGTTCTGTGCAGCCAGGAAATAATCAAGGGGTCAGTGGTATAAATTTCTCTTCAGCCACACAAGTGATTTTTTAAGGACTCCTCCAGGATGCAGAGGTCACTTCTGTCATCACGGGGTACAAAACCACAGGCAGCACAGAAAATGGGAGAAGGGTGTAAAAAATGGATGTGGAGGAGGTAGGGACAGTTATATCTTATTTATGTGCTTTTTCATGGCTACTTAAATTAAAAAAGGGCAAATAGAGGAAGTGAGAAGAATCCTCTGTGCTGGTTTGTAGCTGGGGTAGCCACCCTGAGAGAGCCTGTGCAAATTCATCAATGCAGGATGAAAATCAAACACAAGAGACAAAGAAACAAATTACCTGCAAGTGATACAGGGCAGAATTCATCACTAATATTTACCTTCAGAATGAGGATGACTCAGATGCAGAGCACACAACAGAGAGATGTCAAGTTCCTGGGAAAAAAAATTACATTAAAATAAGCACTGGCTCTTCCAAAAGCTTATCTCATCAATGTATTCCTTTAAAAAGGAATATATAAAATATAAATACAAAAATAACTGAGATGATCAGTATTCCCCTCAGTATGTAAAGCTACTTTCCAGGCTATATTCTCATCCAGGTGCTTGAAATGAGACATGAAACTGCTCATTCTTTAATGCCAGCTCTGTAAAGCCAAGAAATCATTTCTTTATTAATACTCTACCAGACTATGATTTCTTCATGGAAAAGCCAGGACTTAACATGGGCTTTGCTGTGAATGGAGTTGCAGGATCAGACACTCAGCTTGTTTTCTCCCTCAAGAGATTCTGGATGTACAGAATATCAGTGTCTAAACCACTTCTCTGCCTCACTTGGAATCAGAGAATCACAGAATAGGCTGGAAGGGACCCTAAAGATCATCTCATTCCAACCCCCCTGTGTGGGCAGGGACACCTCCCACCAGCCTCATTCCATTAGAACTAAATGGCTGTTTGTCTGATTTCTGACAGGATGAGAAAGCTGAAAAGTCCATTAAATAAATCATCTCTATCTCAAGCCAAAAGGGAAAAAAAATAAAACAACAGAAAAGCCTTATTAGTGAGAAATCCTTGAAAATAAATGTCAGGGTCTAAAGCCACATAAAGTCTAGTTATTGCCAATTAAAGCTTTTGCTTCAGTCCACAGATCTTGTTAACAGCCCTCAGGCTACCAGTTCTCTCTGCTTTTTGGCTTATTGGATGTTAAAACCCAAGAGATTTCACAAAACCTCAGTTCCACCATCAAACATCAGGACATGGTCCAGGCTGTTTCAATCAGGATCCAACACATGAAACAGGAACCAGCTTTGAAATCCAGAGATGTCAAGCCACGTTGAGAGAGCATCTGCTCACTTTAATCATTAAACAAGACCAAGACGTTTTAATCCATAATTAATTCAGTTAATTCCATAAGTATTATTTTGGAATAAAAATGAAGTCAGAACTAACAGTCAGATATTCCAGTCTCAGCTTTCTACTTTGCACAAAGGAGCTGAAAAGCCCAGTTAAAGGCATGGAAATTCAGATTTCCTTTTGCTTTGCTTCCACTGAGCAGTCCAAAGCAGCCAGAGGTTTTTTTAAATTTCGAAAGTGTTTCAGTTAACTTTAAATGCTCATTTCTATGGGCAGTTCTCTCTTGGGTTTTTTTGTCTCCAGCTCCCTGGATTTAAGTAACTGCAGCTACAGGCAGATTATCTGACAATGGGGGAATCACCTCCAGGTCATTAGCAACTGTATCCTCCGCAATTCCCACGGAACTCCAAGTGAATTTTGAAGGGAATCGAGGTTTTTCTCCTTCACCTTCTGGGCCAGGGTGTGACTGTGCCAAGGCAGGGGCTGAGCAGATCAAACACAGTGTGGAAGTGGCAGCTGCTTTCCAGAGCCCAAGCCTGGAGGTGCAGCCGAGCTGCTGAGGCTCAGCCACCACCAGGTCATTAGTTTTTCATTGAAGCTCAGGATTTGAGTGGATTAATTCTTGGGAGCAGCTGGACAGCAAGGAATTGTCCCCCATCCCCTCTGAAACCAGCAGGGGGAGAGAACTCAGGACTGCAAACAGCCCCGAGTGCACGTTCTAAAGCCCATTAAAGCACCTTATCAAAGGCTGAGGGTTTTTTTCTAAATAAGAATAAAGTTTCATATGAGTAAGGAAGCAACTTTTTTCGAAATATTTTACAACACAGAACAAGAATTGCTTGGGTTTTTTTACAGAGTCTCAAATACAGCTTTAAAGTACTCGCTCAACAACAGAATTCTTTGTATCTGATGTGCTTTAAAAAATGTTCCAAAAGTCCCCAGGCTCTTCTGAGGTACAATTAGACCTGAGTGGGAGAGCACACAGCAGCCTTACACCGTGGTTTAAGAAAGAAAGTGAGGAAGAAATCTGAATCCTTTTGAAATCAGAAGAAAAACCTCTTAACCAGACATTTCCCCATAGTCACACACCCCAAAAAATTAAACCCCAAACCCTCCAGTATTCACTGCAGCTGATTCATCCAGTTCTGTTTTCTGATTACCAAGGCTCTTAATTTTTGAGCATGGAAACATTTCACCTCCAGGTCTTTTCATATCAAGGCAGATGTGGGAATGGCAATGCCACAAATTCTGCAAGATTTATTAAATGTACAACCCCATGTTTAGGAAAGAACTGTATATTTAGAAGAGGAAAAATAGTTGGCAGTGTTCCATGATCTTTAACAAATTTCCAGGGAGTCAAATGTCTTCCCTGCTGAACATTCTTGTACCCTTGTAATACAGAAATCTTCAGCTGCAGAATCAAAATATGAACTTGGCCCCTGGTATTCTGCAACAGGAAATATCAAGCTGGACAAGATGAGAATTTTTGATTCTCATCAAGATTTTTTTTTTTCCTAAAAACAAAGTTTCCTCCATTCCTTTGGAACATTCTTAAGTACTGAACTCAAAGCAGGCAATATAGATCCTAATTTGTGAGCACATATGGCTGCTGAAATTCAATTCAGATGTTGATAACAAGTTAAAAATAATGTAGGTCCCAGAGGAAATGATTCCAAATCTTATCTTCAGTCCATTCCATTTAGAAGCCTTCAGGAAATTATGTTTAAGCATTTTTTTAAAGCTCCAGTGGCTTATGCAAGAGCTCCCATTGTTAACCTAGATGAGAAACATTTTTCTAGCTGGCATTTTACATCATTTATAAAAAAAAAAATCTCTGACTGCCAAGGATGAATATACAGCTTAAAATTTCCATTTGATTGGTGTTGGCCACCGAAGAACTAATTATCTCCTCATTCCTCTAAATAAAGATCTGACAATCCCAAGGCTTTTTAAGCACCTCATGCAGCACATGAAGGTTTGCTGCAAGGTCAGGCCCTAATTGCTGTGTTTGGCCACCTCAGCCAAGGGAAATGGCACCATGTGCTTCAAGGGTCACATTTTAGACCTGTTGCATCCCAAAAGGGAAACTTTCTGCTCAAGGAGTGAGTTTTCCTTGGCCCAATTCCAGCCTGTTGGTGCTGCTCAGTCCAGGACAGCTCCAAGGAGCCTCTCTGCACTCCCTGATTATTGAGGAGAGCATCCTATTCCAAAGGCAAGAGCTCTCCCAAGCTCAGGACTGTTTCTTTCCAATTTCACATGCGTAAAGCTGCTTGGAGGTGGCTCAGGGAATGTATTATGTAAGTTATTGATCCGGGCTCTGGATCAGCTGCTAAGAATTGGTGCCTGCCAATGGTGTGGGAGAAAAATCTATTCAGGTGTCAGAGGTGGATGACACTGTCACAAACAGTCAGAGGCAGCTGGTTCCTAATTAACATCCCAGTTTTATTAATTTCATCATATCCAGCCCTGGTGATGATACTGCACTGAGGCAACACCCTTCCCCACCTTGTTTTTTTAACTTTCCTGCACCCTGCAGTTGTCCATGGAAAAGGCAGAGCTCCTCAGAAGGGTCTGGGGGTTTTTTTACAGGCTGGTTCCCCCCTTTTTTTCACTGGTTTATTATTCTGGGGTCTCTGTGAGACCTGAATACCCTGGTTTGTTACTCCAGGGCTCAACTTCAACAAAGACCAAGGAGTTCATCTTTTCCTCCTGAATTCCTGACTTCTTTCTGATAACAAAAAAAAGAAGGGAACAATCTGGACTGAGCCTGAGCTCTTTCTGTTCACTGGGAATTAAATACTGATATTAAGCAGTGCCTTCCCAAAGCCTGCAGTGCAATTCCTCTGCACATGGAGTGAAGGTAAAGCAGGATTATAAATGTTGGTGTAATTTCTCTCCTCAGTGTTCTCCTGCCACAAGCATTTAGAGATACTTCACTCCCCCCAAGAAAACCAGAATTAAACATGTCTGTGCCCTGTTGTGGCAGTGTCTGAACTGCTTCCCACCAGCTCTGGGGATCAATTGCTTTGACATAAAAAAAATCTATCAAAGATGTTTACATTTTTCTTCCATCCTTTAAATAGCTTTTAATGCTATTCCCATGGAAACCATTTACAACCACATGCCTGATGTTTGTGGGTTCAAGTATCATCCAGGATATCATCCCAAATCCCAAAGGCTGAATTCACAAGGTCCAGTCCCAGCAACTGAAACCCCTCTGATGCTTATTTCCTTCCTGAGCCATCACAACACAACTTAACCCAGTGAAGTTCAAGCAGACAAAGTATATTTTAGCCCTTTTTCTCCAGTCCAATTACTTTGCCTGCAGTGCTCTCAGATGCAGCTGAAGGTGGGTTTTTTTTTTTAATAATAGGCAAAATTAGGTTGGGTGACCCCAAAGATGAGAAATCTCTTCTTTTCAGGCCAGCAAAACTCAGTCTGACTCTGGCAGCAGAACAGCTGCTCCAAATGCAAAGCCCCTTGGTTATCTGTGGAGTGTGTCACATCCATTAAAAGCCTGACACTTCACAAACGACTCAGAACAAAGAGGCAGCAGCACAGAAAGCTGATGGTATCTGATTATCAGCAAAACCTGCCGTTTTTCAAGGATTCAATATGTCTGACACCCAATTAAGAGCCAAACAGTCCCCCAATTTATTATTTTTTTTTTCTTAATTATCTGGAGAGTATTTCTAGAAGGCAAGTAACCAATTAGTATGTGGGGGTGAAGCACCACAGAACCCACTTGGGGTTTCCACAGGCCTGGTAATTAAGGCACAGATAACTGTGATTTATCTCAGTTTTATACTATTGCAACACTATCCATGTCCCTAAAGACCTAAGCTAAACCAGGAGTGTTAGCAGGTTGATTTTCTTCAGGAGCTTTTGGAACCAGGTTATTTTTTGTAAAACTTAGCCAGGCTTCTGGAGAAAGAGGATCTGTTCACAGGCAGCTTTTCTTCAAAGTTCCCTCATCCATTTTATTCTGTGTCTTCTTTTCTTTGGATGCTCTGTAGAACATTCAAGATCCTTCTTGCTTCCAGTTTTTCAGCTCTCCTTTCTGATTCTCCATTTAAATTCACATTGCTCTGTGTCCTTGCTCTTCTCTTCCACTTTAAAAACTCTGGGCTTAGGAGTGTCACTAAGAATTTGCCTCAGCAAGCTTAAGTGAGAAGACACCTATAATAAACCAAAAAACTTGTTAAATCCATGAATAATAAGAAAATTCTCATGTCCTGTCCCACAGGATAACAAATAATGAAGAATGTCTTAGTCATTATTAACAAGAAATAATGAGCAATGGGAAGCAATACAGCAGAATGGTTTTCCTCCCTCTTTGCAAAGTCTGAGGATCCTCTGAGTCTCCTTCCTCCTGTTACTGGAGCAGAGTTCATGCAGGGGTTCTTGAAAGCATATTTTGGCAACTGGATGCACATCTGAAAAACCAGTAAAGAACCATCTGCAACTCCAAAAAAAATCCCAAAAATCAGCAGTTTAATTGATATCTGTCCATATTTCTTGCTGGGAGGGTGAGGAGGCCCTGGCACAGGGTGCCCAGAGAAGCTGTGGCTGCCCTATCCCTGGGAGTGTCCAAGGGCAGGTTGGATAAACCTGGGACAGTGAGAGGTGCCCAGGGCAGGGGTGGCACTGAATGAGCTTTAAGGGGCTTTCCAACCCAAACCACTCCATGGTTTTGTGATGTGACTCTCTGACATTCCCAGCAGAGCTGCTCCTACTTGGCAGCAGCTGCAGGTCAAGCCCAAGCAGGTTGAGCTCCTGTAAAATGTGCTTTAGGCCTTGTAAAGAACCAAAATCACTCTCTTTTCTCTACTTACACCAGCTGAGGTGCAGGAATCCTTGTGAGAACTAAGGAGTGATGGGTGAGGACTGGCTGGGCACCCATTTTCCCTGAGAAAGCTCCTCAACAGCTACTCCCTGTCTGTCCCAGGGCTCT
>VYZS01080100.1:19038-31199 GCA_013400695.1 Neodrepanis coruscans | reverse complement strand
AAATGGAACATTTCATTGTGGTAATCTTGTATTTGTGATGATAATAACTTATGAAACAAAGGTTAGAGGTTAGGCTTGTTTTCCCTGTCTATCTTTTTACATCATCTGTAGCCTAAAATTCCCTCTCATGCAATATCTGTGAGTTAAATCTGCTTTAAGCTATCATCAGTCACTATTTGAACTGATTTTTCTTTGTTATGCTGCCAGCAGAATCAATTTATTTTTTGGTTATGCTATTTAAGAATCATAAAAGTAAGATAAGAGAATGCTAGACTGTACCATCCCCTTTGCTTTGCCAGCATAGAGGTTTTGATTAGCAAGCACAGCATTGCTGTGTGGGAAACTTGGTTGAATTCCCTTCCTTGATCTTTGAAATGGTGTCTATGCATACACACAGGTGATGTGTCAGCAGGCTGATGCTTTGCTTCAACATGTCTCACCAGGTTGTGATGCCTGACTCATTTTCTCTTGGTTGAATGGGTATTTGTGCCACAGACATAACACAGTGAGGAATAAAAGCATTTAAGGTTTCAAAATCTTCATAATACTTTTGAGAAGTAAAACTATTCATTCTGAAAGGCTCCTTCTCCATAGCATGTTGCACAATCTCTGCTGACTGAATGTGCCTTTGTGCCTTGCCCTCTGCTTTGCAGTGCCATAAGTCTAGCTTCAGTACACTTGATGAATTCTGCTTGCATCATGTTTACTTAGATATGTCTAGTTTGTATTTCATCTGTTTTTTGATACATTCCCAAAATTTCCAAAAGATTGGTTATAGATGGGGACACAAGTCCTCTTCTTCACCTCTCTTCTCAAGAAAAAGTATTGACAGCCACTTTTATAAAACAGAAATTTATTTAATAGCTGTTTTAAGAATGCTCTAAGAATGTTGTAGCATTTCTAGTTTGTGGCCCAGTCGTTATTCTTTGGAAGCTGTGTACTGAAGATATACTTGTGTATTTTCCTGTATGCTTTCAGCAGGCTACGATATGAAAATAAACAAAGACATTCTTAGGATTAACTCTGAAAAATTTCTCTCTGCCCTCAAACCATTTTTTGCATAGCTCTCAGATGCTGTTGGTGTGGCAGATAAGGATGAACCTGTGCCGCTGGGTTATGTTGCTCTTTCTTTGACTGATGGGATGAATTTACCATAGCACTGTACCCATGATAATTTTCTGCCAGATACCAACCTGAGGTGAAATCAGTATCTCCTTCAATGGAGAGCCCAGAGATGACAGAGCAGGTGATTCACTTTCCTGTCTTCTCTGTGGGCAGCAGGGCTATGAGCCTGTCTGCGCTGGTTTATTTGTGGACTACTGTCTGCTCATGCTGTTAAAAGCGGCATCTTGTAATTCCATTTACACATGTAGTTTCTCTCTGTGATGAGTCTTTTCCCTCTGCACTGTTCCCTCTGCAGTGAGGACCCACCAACTCTGCTGCTGCAGAGAACCTGAGGGTGCCAGCACTTTTCTCTCCTCTGGAGAGGCTGTGAATAAATGCTCAGTTTTGACAAGCTGGAAGGTGACAAAAGTGAAACAAGGCACTTATTTCCTACTCATTGTTGCTTCTACATGTTTGCTAAACCATTTCACATTTACTTAGTGATAGGACCCTGAAAGAGATTCAGTATTAATTTTACACCATGGTTCCAATTAGCCATGTAATAGCTATATCAAAGATGTGATAGGTTCTTCTTTTGTTTTTTTCCTTTTCTCAGGTCTAAACAGCTACAGCCACTGCTAGGACAACACTTCTTGCTGCAAAATGCCACATGTAGGTTCTATGCAAAAATGTACTGGCAAATGTGAATTTAAATTAAAAAGTTGATTTTTTAAAAAAATTACACATATGCTGGAGTGTTAAAGTTATGTCTTACTCTATTAATAATTTTAGTCTTTGGCTTGCCATGCTCACTTTTGACTGACTGCCTTGTCTAAGGATTAGGTAAGAACAAAGCAGCTCTACCATATGATCTAGTTGATGGGCTAACAGGTGAGCCCATAAACTGAGATTTCTTTCCATTGTCCCCCACTGAGACAAATTTATATCTGACGTTGAGAACAGTTGTGTACACAATCAGATAAAGACTATGAAGGTCTGTCTAAGAACCAGGCATATGGAAGTGTACTTTGCAACTCATGCAGCTGCATCTTCCTGGCATCTTGCAAGACATCTCTCTGTGCCCTACAGTATTGTGTCTTATTTATGCTTTCAGCTTAGACTCTTCAACTCTACCCAGTTATATCAAGGATCAGGATTTTGGGAAGAAAAATTAAGTAATTTGCTATCAATTTTATGCACAGGAATGCTGAAAAATATAGACAAAACTTTTCTTTTTTTCCCAAATGGTGTTATCCTGGCAAGCAGAGCCTTTTCTCTTTGAGTCAGTCTCTCTCAAAGTCAGCTACTGACTGAAATGCAGTCAGTAGTCAACAAATACGAAACATAGACCTCTGCAGTACTTTCTGCTATCCTGCTGTGCCATCTGCACATTCTTGGGAAGCACTGGGCTTCGCATACAGTCTCACATAAAGAGATGTGAGACTTACTAAATAATCAAAGCTGCTGAAAGACAATACAGCTCCTGCCTCCTTGGAGAAACATTTAACAGCTAATGCAATTGAGCAGATGTTGCAGTGACCTTCCATGCTTCCTATTGATGACATGCCTTCTTTTTTTTAACAGAATTTTTTTTCCCAGATTTTCTTTTTGTTACGTGAGCATAAACATGCTCCTATCATTTTATATCAATGAAAACTTGACTGTTCAGCCAGTGAACCCTTGCCATATGTAAGGATATACATAGAATACAGAATTTAAGTTTCTTGTTTTGGTAACCTTCTGGACTGTTGGAAACTGCTGGACTATTTGGTAGTAAGGGGGTAAATCACTGCTAAAACCAGGGGAATCTTACATTACAGAAGTACGCTGTATGAGGTGGGTTGGAGTTATGAATGTGTGTAAGGCTGCAGGAACCCAAGCAGTGGAAGCAGCAGAAGCTGGGACAGAAAGGGCTCGTTAATGCCCCTGCTCACAGACATTACAAGACCAACCTCTGGCAAGAAGGAAGATGGACTGATCTTCCTGCTTTACTGGTTTTTAATAAATGCTTTCATAAACTGGAGAATGAATAAGCCCTAATTTAAGGCCTTCCCTGCCTTTTTAGCTTTCCAGACTCATTTCCAGCAGTAATGGATTTACTGTCTTTGCTGTAAGTACCTTTACAGAGAAATAAGAATTCATAATCTACAGAGATAATATATACTAGGATGAAACTGTTCCAATACTGTGCCTGCCAGAGGCCATAAAGATAAAGAGATATAAAGCTTGCAGTAGGTGTTCATTTCCCCTTTACGTTTGACCGCAAAGGAAGAGCCACACCTGCTCAGTGGACCATGCAGGTATCATAATACCTGATCTTGGATCTCTCTGAACCTTCACTGATTTAGTACAGAAACATTTCATTATTCTTTTTGTGCTAGTGAGAGAGAGAGAGAGGTGATTTCTATAAAAGTATAGTTTTGGCTTTCTATTTTTTTTTATTTTTTGTTAAATTCCTAATTAACACACAATTGAATTGTCCTGTGGTTTGTTCAAGCTTGCTGTCAGTTTTGTGAAGTCTCTCAGTGAAATCATGCCTCTTGCAAAGCATAATAAAATTCCACTTTAACTTGCAGTCAAGCCAGACTTACGTCCATTAGACTTGTGTTTCAGCTGTGCTGTCTTTTTTTTATGGCAGCTCAAATAGAGATGGGGGAGAAACATAGTAAGAAATTGTCTCCTCCTTCCCTGTTAGTTAGTTACTTGACATTTGTCTCAAATGTGTATTGTAGTCTCCTCTTCAGCCCTTCTTTCTCTGCTTCCTCCTTTTCAGTGTGGAAATAAATGTTTATAAATTTTAAAAAACTGATTATAGAAAATCTCAAGTTATAAACCCATCTCTTTCAAGGAAGAGGCATTTTAACATCTAGCCCTGTCAGCGTCCCTGCACAGCATACTTCTTGATTTCGTAACAGGCAGAGATTAATGCTGCCCTTCTATTATATGCTCTGGGATCTGTGTGTACTCTGTCGTCAACCTCCCCATGAACTGCTGGTCATTAACAGTGAAGGCACAGACGGCTTTGTGTTTGTAAGGCTCAGCTGAAGGACGGGGAGGATGGCACAGATAGCAGCATAGACAGTTCTATGAGCACTGCTTTGTACCGAAGCAAAGCTGCAGCTGATGCTTCTTTTTTCTATTTTTCTATTTTTTCTATTTTTTTTTCACAGGAACATGTGTAATTCTGCAGTAGAGAGCAGGATCTGCTCCCAGTTGCACACAGCCTAAAGCACTTGTTCTGTGTTGAGGAATTTGGGACGTTTTTTGTAGAGCTTTGGGTTGCAAGGAGTATCTGGCCTTTTCTTGCTACCAGATTGACTGTTGTTAAATACATAACAGTCATGGGAAAATAGTATTATTATTCTTCCAAACAGAGTAACTAGAGAACCCAGAAAGACCACTTTCTCATTCAAAGGGATGGATGAGTATCATTCATATAATATATTACTGTTTACTGTGTTGTTTTCCTTGCTTGTTCATGTGAATTCATGCTTTGTTGCTGTGCTCAACTCAGTTCCCACTCTGAAGTGAGAGTTCTGAATTTCTTTTGGAACTTGCAAAATTTTATCACTGCAATGTATCACAGTTTCAAATAAATATATAGCTTCCATGCAGTATCATAGTCAACTCCATTCTGTACATAAGAGGGGTTGGTTAAATCAGAAGTAACCCCACTGGGTTTAGATCTGTCTGAGGTGACTTAAGCTTGCTGTGGTTTGGGCTTTTTCTTTAATTGAGGAACTTAAAGTATGAAATGTCATTATGAATTGCAGTCACAGCTTGCCTCAAATAGTAACCACAGCTAGAAATCCTTCAAACCCCTGGATCCCAAATTGGGCAATCAGTTAGGGTTGTATCCCAATGGCTGTGTTGGTAGTCAAAGAGGATGGCAATCAAGACATAGGCAAGAGAGAGCAACAGGTCAGCCCATGATGAACGAACACTCTGTGACAACTTCTGTTAAAATTAAGAACATCTTGCCTTTTAATGACTGTCTGTGAAATACAGTTCCTGGTTCTACACTCTAGAGTGGTGGTTTTTCTGTGCTGTCAAATTCTCCCTGGTGCAGCTCATAGTCCCTACTGCTGTATGATGTCCTGGCACATCCTGACTCCATATAGGAGGGGGTCTGACTTCACGCAGCTCCCCCCCCACTCCTGAGTTTCCTTTGCAGGAAAGCAGAGTGCCTGTGAGGGAAAAGAGTTGGGAAATGCATCTTCCTCTTGGTTAGGCTGAGGCTGAAAGGGAAATCAGGACTTGTGTGGTCTGTATGGCAGACTGGGGATTAAAAAGCACAGTTCTCTCTTCAACTCTCCCTGTCTGTGCCTTGGCATTAGTTTCAACACACTTTCCAGCATCAGTTAACTGAGAACTTCCCTGCTAATTGTTTGGATTCTCCTAGCCCAGAGGTGTTGGCTGCCTGGCCCCTCTATTGCTTTGCACCAAAAGAGGTTCTGAGCAGACAGGCTGAGGAATTCAGCTTTAGTATGCAGGCATGTTTCTATTGAGTACGTGAAGTATTTTTCCAAGTGCTTGTCTACTGTCAGGTTTCCTGTTGCTATCATAGTGTCTGCTGGGTGTAGCTTTATCACTCCTAAAATTTGTACTCTTAATCCCAGAGGTACTGTAAATTCTGTGGAAGAAGAGTTTGCTAAAATTTTTCAGGATGAGGGTATGTCTACAATGGAAGTTTTAGATACCTCCAGTAAGCAAATAAACAAATTTACAAGGAAGAAAATCTCTGAAGCTACTAAGCTCAAAGATACCCCTTCCCTGCTCTGGGCATCCTTGTGCCATGAGTTCCTCCTGGTGCTGTGGAGGAGGCTCTGGATGGTATTCCTTACTGTGCTTAAAATCCATCCTCTTTACACAGTTGTCATTTAGCTCTGTCTAAGGCAGAATGCTGCCCAAGGTAGACCTTTGGTCTGACCTGGAGAAGCCATTCTGTAATCAGCTACACTGCTGTATTTAACTATAGAAAGGGCTTCAGTGGGTCAGACCAGAAATCCTGCTGCTTCTACCCCAGAGTTGGTCTTCAAATTACATGAATTGTGTTGGTTGAACTTCAAATCATAGCATGTCCTGAAGCAGACATGAGGATAGGAAAACTCCCAACTGATTTTTGAAGTGTGGTGAAGGTTATTAAACATCTGCAAAATATAATCTTGCAGTGAGAAAAGTACCAGGATCTATAGCTAACTGCTGATAATACTTCAAAGTTATCATGGTCACTTAAGAAAGACAAAACTTATGTAAGGGTATAAATGAAAGTCTTCTGCCTTGCAAGTTCATATTTAGTCTTAAAACCATAGCACTTGAGCATCCTGATTGAAAGGGTGTGACTCTGGCAGCATGGTGCTGGGGTTGGGCCGAGGAGCTGGGCCTCTTTCTTTTGCACCTCTTGTGGGTTGGTGCATGTGTGCACACACACCTGACAGGATGGTGGGACGGGTCTTTCTTGTGGGGCATCAGGGCTCGCTGAGTTTGCACTGGTTTCCTCCTCTGCTGTTAGGTGACCTAAAATAGTTCAGTGTGGGTGAATTCTCTGAACATACTGCAGAAGTCTCAAGCCTTACGGGATGTAACGGGGCAGCAGGGTGTTGTACACAAGAATGCTGAAGGAGTGAGAAAGTATTTCTGTAGGTGGCTGACATCCTCATGTATTGGCTGTATTTTAATGAAGCTGAGCACTGTTTGGGAACTATAATCCAGTGGCTGCATGCATTGCTAATTTTAAATCACGATTTACAGGATCCATAGTAAAACCACAGATTTTACTCAGCATTTTTCTCATTTTCTGCAGTTGTTTCTTAGATCAAGTCTTGCTGAGACTAGCCTTTAATTTAGCAGTAGTTAACGTTTCTAAATTTGGAAAGAACACTCCACTGATTTTAAGTCACACAAACAATAAACATGTCCATCTAAGCTTTTGTTATCTCTTTATTTGTAAAATAAAGCTTTTAAATTTTGTGTTCATAGTGCACAGAGGTGATGTGCCTGGCTGTCACTGTCAGATCTGCATGAGGTAGCACCCTTCATGTTACTTCTTGCCTTTTACAAGACTTAGAAAATAGCCAAGGTTTTCATGCAAGGGGAGGAAAGTTAGTAAGAAACACTTCTTTCTTACACTTTTCAGAAGGTAACCACCTTCAAAAGGATTTTAAACGTGTATGGTTTAATATCTTATGTTAGCTAAAGTTCTTAAAGGGCTTAGTTTATAATTAAAGAAAGTTAGATGATATTCTACCCTTAGGGAAGCCGAGGAGGGAAAGGATTTTAGCCTAGTATTTTTAAATTGCTGTTTGATGATGCTAAAAAGAACTCCCAAACCCTTTTGTTTATTATTTTGGGGTTTTGTAGCAACGAGTGTGTTTTCTTTCTGTGAAACTTTTAATATTAAAGGCTAGAAAGTGCTATCTTTACAGATGTTATGACACTGAATTATTTACACAAACACAAATGCCTCCATAGTTATTTGCTACTTCTAGAGAGCATGTGATAAAACTATCTTTTTAAATTTAGCTTGGGCTACCAGACATTCTTTTTATTCCGACCTGGTGAAACGGGGTGTTTTTCATGGCAGGTTCAGGAGACTCTCTGCAATCTTTCGTCTTCTTGTTTGGTTGCCAATAACCGGAAAAATTGTCTGAGCAAAATGGTGAAGAAGTTGAGCCAGCAGTTGCCACAGTGACAGTTGTCCAATATGAATATCTCACAATTCTTCTGTTTATCATCTGTTTTCAGGGCAATTTAAGCTGCTGGAACAAGACCGAGATATTAAGGAGCCAGTGCAGTATTTTAACAGTGTGGAGGAGGTGGCTAAAGCATTTCCTGAACGAGTTTACGTCATGGAGGAAATAACATTCAACGTTAAGGTAGTCCCTGAATAAATATTTATCCCTGTCTAAATAATTAACTGTTACAACCTTTATGTACATGGAAAGTGAGCAACAGTGCTGTGATTTTTTGAAACAAACGAGCCTTTAGTGTTCCACATTCGGTGATGGTGCTCTTTGGGATCATTTTTGCAGTCTTAAATCAACATGTCCTCTAAGGGCTCTCCTACCCTATGGCACTTTGGGGAGCAGTCCTGATGATCCATTCAATAATTCATCTAATTAGGATGCTTCTGCCAGATTTTAAACAAATGTTGTCTGTTGCCCCCTTTCTCCTCCCCCTCCAGCAGTCTGAATTTTATTCTCTGCTAAGCAGCAGCTGCTCAGATCCTATCCAGAAAGCCTTATTCTCAGAGAGCACACAGGGTGAAATGATGGGGTTGCTTGTTTCAAAATTACTGCAGCTAAATGGCATTGTGAATAAAACAAAAACAAGACAAAAATCACAAAACAAAATTTTTAGAAAGGCACTTGTTCTCTGTGTGCATGTGTGTTTGTTTGCGTATGCATGCCTCTTGGGCTCATCAAAGGGTCACTGATCCCATGAGATGGCTTGCCTATCACCAAACACCCTGTAGTGGCATGAAACAATGAAGGCAGATCTTGTTCTTCCTTGTCCTGCCTATATGTGTGACACTACACAGGGTAGGTCAGCTCTGCCCTCAGAGCAGAGCAGTATTCAGGCTCTCCTGGTTTTCTTGAATTGATACACCACTTCAGACTGGTAGAAGAGCATCCTAGAGGTGGAGTGCATTGGTATAGATCCACACTGTGTACTCTCCTGGGGACACTGGATGGTACGGCTGGTGCAAAACCAGTATAGGTTTTCCTGGTCCCATGTGTAGCAAGACAGGGTTTATATAACAACCTTTTAATGGCTTTTTTTCTTTCTTCCACTGCCATGGTGGGGGGACACCAGCTAGTTAGCAATTTTTATAGGTGCTGAAGACTGCTGTAAGTGCAAGAACTCATCTCTTAATTTATTTAGTGGCACAGACTCACACCTTTCAAGACAGCAGGTTGTTTTCATTTGTGCTCTCCATTAACCTGAACCTACAAAACAGAAGCTTTCTTGAATGAAGACTACATGAGAAAGCTGAACACTTTTGTATCTTGAGGATATAGTTGGGCAAATCAAGGTAACAAGAGAATGTCATTTCTGCCCAGAAAAAATGAGTCTTACCTTAGGACTGCTAGCCTTATCCCGTGTTGTGCTGTTATTTCTCATTTGATCAGTGACCAGATCAAGAGAGTAAAATGTGCAGCTTTGATTTTCTGGGGAGAAAAGTATTGGTCTACAGGCTTGTTTAAATGTAAGATGCCATATCTTGAGTTTAATATGAGTGTTTTTTTAAACTTTGTCATATTTAGCACATGTGAGAAATAAGCATAGCTTACTGTTAGATACCAAATCCATTTTTAAAAGGTTTTTATAGTGATATTCCTTAATGTAAATAACAGTAGTAATAATCCAGGTTTAACCTAGTTACACAGTTATTTTGGCAGTATTCCTTTTGGCAGTTTTTCCAGTTTCATAGAAGTCTATTCCAAGGTTATAATCTTCCAGAAAATAAATTAACTTAGCAGGATTTATTAAAGTGTTTAATAACCCTTTGCATGCAAGAGAATTATGTATGCTAAAATTTTAATATAGGAGAGATTCTGTCAAGCTGATTAGAGAAAAGGGAGGAATACTGAGTTGATTTCTGTCCAATGCAGTGTCCCTATTTAAACTGAGGAGAGAGTATCAGAAGGTAGCTAATCCGATATAAAAAGGAAAAAAAAAAGCCTAAAATATCTGGTGAAGCACTTAAGATGAGAAGGAACTCTGAAGTCTGGCAATTCTTTCTTGCTCCAAACACTCAAGTCTTTCGTGTATAATTTTTGAAGAACAAGCTTGTACAGTTACAAGGTGCCACCAGGTAGACACTGCGTGCTTTTCTCTGTGCTTGTTGGTTTGCCCACATGTGCCAGAATGCCACGTGTAGTTACAGTTCCACTTGGTGCAAACATTGCTTCTCTGTGTAAATCCTTTACTGCTCTGTGAGGATTTTACTAGTGCTGCTGTTCAGCAAACTGCCTTCTTGCTGTGACAGGCTGTGAGATCTTCTCCAAAAGGGTTACTTTATTTTTGCTTTGTGTATTCGTCGTTAAAGGGAAAAATCAGCTGCCTGATCCTGGGAAGGCAGAAGAGTTGGACCTCACTTCCTTCCCCATGGTTTTATTGTTGTGCGGGCTTTCAGGGTAGTGTGCTGAGGCACGGGGTTGGGGACCTGCCAAGTGATTTGAAGGACAGCTGTAACACTTGCCATCATGCACAGCTGGAAGGAGAAGGTGGACTCACTTTTCACAGAATAGGAAACAAAAGTTTTAGATTAAATAAAACGTTTGTAATGCCTAAATCCACTTACAGTAACTTCTTTGGGCATCTGTGTGTATCAGTACTGTGCTTGGACAGGTACCCTGTGGCCAGCAGGATCTGGAGGCACGGGAGTTTAGAGTGTTCTGGGGATAAGTGAATTTCACTCAGTCAATAGGTATTTAATCTGTTCTGAGTTGAAATCTGGAGGCATTCTGTCTTTTGTTCAGTGACCAGAGATGTGAAAACTTTTTTGGTATTAATATTCAGTGTATAATTGCAGATAATTTTACTTATGTATCAGCATTATATTACAAACTATATCTTATATACTTTTATTATTCTCTATGCTAGGAAGAAAAATACCAAACAAGTTAGCTATCCCGGAGGCCTAGTTTTTGCTGAAGCAAGAGCAATAGATTTTTACAGTAAAGTGCTCTGGTTCCATCCAGCTGACAGTCTGTACAAATACCCAGGAAGCTATTTGCAGTAAGACTGAAAACCAGGAACAAAACCCCTGCATCATACCGAAGGCAATTCACAAAAAGTTCTCTTAAAAAGCAATAATATTGTCTAATAAATTGAAAATCAGATAATCCATGAATTCCTACACTCTAAAAACCAGTTCACATAGTGTTGCAGGACCCTTTAGATCTTCCAGAATAATGTGTTTGTCCTGAAGACATCACTTGTCTCCCTGGAGAGTCTGTGAAGCTGTTCGCAGATACTTTCCAGGATGGAGAGGTGAGTTAGTGAATTAGTCCTATAATGATTATTTTCTTACCTATTGAAGGCATTGTATGACTGGTGTGAATTTTTGATACCTGAATTGTTTATTTCTTTAATGTAATCCTCTGTTCATAGTGATTTAACTGTGTTGGCCCATACAGTGTGCATTTAGCACACATATGTAGTGAAAACTTTGCTCTCTCTCTTTTTATTTTTTTTTTTTTTAACAAAAGTTAATGCAGTACAGTGAAGCAAAATTGATCACTTGATTCTGAATTCAGGATTAGATCGTGGATTCTAATGCATCTCATAACCTCGACCCTGAGTTTCCTGAAAGCACATTATATAGAAGATTGTAACTTATGGTGGGATTTTCAAGTGCTGCAGTAGTGTCTTGAAATCAGTTCGTGTGTAGGTTTTAGATCCAAACTTTCTGGCCACTCACAATACTTCACCTCAAGAATTAGTACTTTAGTCCTCTCATCGCCTTGTGGCTTTATGCCTTATGAAGCTGCAAAAGGGGTTTTTTCTCCTTCCTTTTCCTCTCTGTCCCCAGTACACACAGGCTTGACACCTTGGTGTCTTGCACTGGCAGTGCACTGTTGTGGCTGCCTCTTTCCTCCAGGGTCTGGTGGGTGATGTAAGTGAGAGGGAAACATAGAAAGCAAACCTGCTGCTGTGTGCCTACATCGATGTACCTGTGGGAGGGTTTCTGCTCTGAAAGGAGCCTAGATGGCAAGCACCATTGCCTCACAGTGGCTCTGTGAGATGATTCATATTAGAGCTCTGTGGTATTCCCTGCCACATTTTGGGTCATTTTTAGAATACTTTGATTTATTTGAGACATCCTTAAAGAGCACTGAAGCCAGCTTTTAATGTAGCAGTCAGGGCAAAGTCTCTCTTAGCCCAGAGAGAAATAGATGTATGGTAATGTGAAGAGCTGATTCTGTGGTGGGAGACAGGCATGTATAAAGGAAAAATGGGATACTGGCTCACTGAATTTAGTCAACTGCCTTGAAAAAGTTTGCTCATCTTTTCTGCTAACAACTCTTTGAAGACTCTGTTTTATGCCA
>VYZS01080100.1:7399-18983 GCA_013400695.1 Neodrepanis coruscans | reverse complement strand
TTCTCTCTGCCCTGTACCAGTGGTATGCTGTGTCACATGTGTGGACTGGGACTTGCCGCCCACCAGCAAGTCCAGGTGTATAAAATAGAGTAGGGCTGTGCTACACCATGGCAGAAATTGCATAGCAGGAAGCAGAGAATGTCCGGGGAATGCTCTCAGCGGGGCTGTGAAAGACCATAGGGGTTGCTTGAAAATGCAGATCCTGCCAGGTTGGCGCTGGAAGCTTAGAGGGTAGAGGGAGATCGGTCTGGTGTGGTGTTACCCATTCTGTCTTCGAGGAATAATTTATGATTATGCACTCTCATGTTGTCTTTAAGTGTACTATTTGGCATAGAACCATGGAATCATTTAGATCAGAGAAGGTCTTCAAGATTATCAAGTCCAGCCATTAACTCAGTACTGCTAAGTCCCCTGGTAAACTATGTCCCTAGGCACCACGTCTACACACCTTATAAATTCTTCCAGGAATAGTTACTCAACCACTTCCTTGGACAGCCTGTTCCAATGAATAACAACCCTTTCAGTAAAGAAAGTTTTTTTGCTGTCTAATTTAAACCTCCTCTGGTGCAAGTTGAGGCCATTTCCTCTTGTCCCATCTGTTCTGAGGAGCTGCTATGCTTGACTGATTCCTGGGCTTATGGAGGCCCTCTGAAGTTCACCAAAGGCAGTATAAAGCCCAGCTGAAGTCCATGGCTCTTTGCTGATGTTTTTGTTAAGTTTTGTGGCTGTTGATAAAGTGAAATGTTTGAGTGAACAAGACAAAGCAGATTTGATTTTCATATGTCATTGCTACATTGGACAAAGCTTGTCAAAGATCATTTGGCTTTGTAATCTGGGAAACAAAAGCTTAGCAATATCTGTTCATTGCATGTGCGCTGAGAGATATGTATAATGTATACGGTATATCTTTGTTTCTAATATTCTGGGACACATACTTAACTACCATGTATGCTTTATAATATTTATTAGCATGTGGTAATGAATGAATTAACCTAAAAGAACATGAGAGGAGTTTGTTTTCTTGACTTTCAGAACTTAAATTTTAAAGAATACATAGCCTGCTGAGATGTATCAGCAGTCTTAACATCACCAGAGTAGAGTTTAGTGGGAAGAGACAAATTTGTGTCGTCTTAGGCTTTTAATTTTTTATTTTGTTTTTTATTACAATTTTGGACAGCAACTGATACCTTATATTTTTGTTTAGAAGGAAGAGTACAAAACAGTATTTTTCTCAGTGTCAAACTAAAACCATAGTATCATCTTTCTTTTGTTCCAGCAGAGTAGAATTCAGCCTTATTTTACCCATTTTTATCCTGTGAGTGTATTTTTAAAAAAATAAGAAAATGTTTTTCAGACTTTTTGATTCAGAATAATTTTGTATTTAAACATTCCTGTTGACTCTAGCAGTCTATTTGCTATTTGTCTTGTTGAAAAAGATGCCGTTGTTAAGGAGCTGCTTCTTGACACCTTCATTGTGAAGCTCAGCCGTTTAGTTACCTCTGTGGTTTCACACCTGACACACCATTTCCTTCAACAGTGACTTGTTTGTTTGTGAATCACCAGGGAACTGCGAGTTGGCCAAGCAGGAGCTCCCACAGCAGGTTGTGACACCTTCCTCACTCTGGATGGTATCCCACAAGAAGTGAGAAAGAAGTGTAATCACACTGTATCGAGTGAAAATGTCTGACAGTGTAGCTGGCATTGTCAAAGCAGGTGTTTGTGTGGACTTGTCAGTGCTAGATACCAATATTCTCTGAGAACGTGCCCTCTCAGAAGGGGAAGGGGGGGATTGCACAGTACATGCACAGAGCCCGTGTGTCCTCAGCCCTTATCAGCCCCACCAAAGGCAAAGCCGTGTGGCTGCAGCTCAAACACAGCCCTCTGTGGAGGTTTTGAGGAGAAACCAGCAATGAGCGTCATGTCGGCGTTATCAGCAAAAGAAAACCCTGAGTGCTTTCTTTTCATGTCACGGTGTTTCAAAATGCTGTCAGGTCAGTGGTGCAAACTGTGAGTGAGTATTGCGAACCATAAATCGTAGTAGTTTCCTGGATTAGACCAATTAGTGTTTGTTTAGGTAATTCAGGGTTTGAATGACTTCCTTTCCGGAAGCACCGAGCCTGAAGTGCTAAAGCGGCACACCTTGCCTGAGCTCCCTGCACAACTGCTCCAAGAGGCTTGCAGGAGATAATCATGGTTTTACAAGGACGGGGGAATTGCAGATCACGCCTTACAAGAGGAAGCATTATTCACAGCACTTGTCAGTTGTTAACTTACTGGAATTATAGTTTTGATTTCATGCAATGGCTGTGATATGCGATGATACAAGGGTTTGAAGCTTGGAATTTGACCTTCACATAGGTCCATAAGTCTCTAGATGTTGCAAAGGTTGGAAGGGATATACAATTTTAGTATGTGTTTTCACTGGCAATTTTTTTAGTATGTTCAGTATTCTCAAATGAAATGGTCTGTAACAGATGAGTAGTGTTTATCTGTTGCATTTTCTTTTACTGGTATCTCTGCTGGAAAACTGAATTTTCTACTGGTATCTGCTGCTGCTGCAGAAGAATTGGGTAGGTTCTGTTAGGTCCCTGAAAAAACAGTCAAATACGAAGCAGAGCAATGTTGTCTATAAAGAGTTATTTCAGTCTTAAGGAAATAACTTAGGGAACAAATGAGCTTCGGACATCTGTTTTGTCTTTTTTTTTTCCCCAGTAGAATTTCCATACTAGAAGAGCTCACACATGGCTGTGCATATGTTGTTTAATCTCTTAAATTGCAATTATAATCAAAAAATGAGGAAGGAAGTCTATGACTAGGAGAGCAAAGCAGAGGGGGAGTCAGGCATATGGGATAGACCGATATTCTTGTCTTCTCCTTCAGGGAATAGATGTCATCTGTTATTCCCCCTAGCTTGGAAAAGATTATAACAAAGGGATATGCTTCATCTGTAATGATGAGATCACCTTTTCTGCTCCTCAGGGAGCTGAAGATGGTGAAAGAAGTTTGCTTCCTTCAACAGCCTGGCAAGTAAGTTCTAACAAACAGCAAAAACAAGGACACAAAGAAAAGATACCCAAGGGAATCCAGACATGTTCTGTCATAGCAGTGTGACACAACTGGCTGTTTGAATTGCTGGGATATGTGGATTTGTCCTTTCTTTAAAATGTGGTTATGTTTGTGCCTTCCTTGGCTGTTTCAGGTGGCTGTTTCCTCTTATGGAAGATGCAGGAATCTGCAATAAACAATTAAAGAAAAAGGTTATTTAGCTGAGCTTCAGGTTAAACCCTTGCACTTAATTAGTCAGCTGTTCAAATAGAATTAATTTTGTTTCTACCAATGCATAGTCTTGTAAGTTCAGTCTCAATAGATTTGATCTGATTTGAAGTATTGTCTTCAGTGGGTGAAAACCAAATTTTTTGTTATTATTTTGCAGGTGGCTTCAGGTGAATGCAATGAAGACACTGAAGTTTACAACATTACCCTTAGTACTGGGGATGAGCTCACTTTAATGGGGCAAGCAGAAATCCTTTATGCAAAGTCTTCTAAGGAGAAGTCACGACTCAACACCATCTTCAAAAAAATCGGAAAGCTTAATTCAATTAGTAAGCTAGGCAGAGGCAAAATGCCCTGCCTCATCTGCATGAACCACAGGACCAACGAGAGCATCAGTCTCCCTTTCCAGTGTAAGGGCAAGTTTAGCACTCGCAGCCCGCTGGAGGTGCAGATGCAAGAAGGCGAGCACACGATTCGCAATATAGTAGAAAAAACCAGGCTTCCCGTTAATGTGACTGTGCCAAGTCCTACACCAAGAAACCCTTATGACCTGCATTTTATCCGTGAAGGGCACAGGTACAAGTTTGTCAACATTCAAACCAAGACTGTGGTGGTTTGTTGTGTGCTTCGTGGAAACAAAATTATTCCCATGCATTTTCCGTTGCACTTGACAGTTCCGAAATTTATTCTACCTGACAGTTTGGTGAAGGGGGAGCTGTGGCATGAATCCCTCATCCAGCATTGGTTTAATATATGCCAGGAACAGTTTGACATAGATGAGTATTCCCGTGCCGTGCGAGATGTAAAAACTGACTGGAACGAAGACTGCAAGAGCCCAAAGAAGAGCCGATGCACAGGGCACAGCCACATGCCAAACTCCCTCAGCTATGCGCGGGATGAGCTCACGCAGTCCTTCCACCGGCTCTCAGTGTGCGTCTATGGAAACAACTTGCATGGGAACAGTGAGGTGAATCTCCATGGCTGCAGGGACTTCTGTAATGAGTGGGCCCTGTTCTCTCACGATGCTCTTCAGTACCAGGAGTCTGGTGACAGTGGCAGTGATTACCTTTTTCCTGAAGTTAGCGAAGAATCCATGTTTTTGCCTACAAAACCAGAACTTCCTTACGAAGAACTCTGGTTGGACCAAGGGTCTGGAAAGGGTGACCAGCCCCTCTCTTGCTCGCTAAGTGAGAAGAACAAATGTGACAACTACAGAGGGTCTTTCCGATCAAAGTGTGGTAACGCATCTCTTCCTGTGCCTGTAACTGTCGGAGCAATCACAAAGTCTTCAGATGTTTCCCTACCTCCACCTCCAGTGCCTCCCAAATCAGAAGCAGTAAGTCAGGGTTATTTTTGTTAGTTTGTTTCTTTTTTTAGACTGCGAAGAATTTGCTTGGAGGGTTTTTTTAGGAAAGACTTGATGGAGGGGGGAAGGGCACATACAGAGCAAGGAAATGATGTGACTTTGTAAGATGTGCAACTTCTGCTGGTTTCCTACCCTGTGTAAGTCATGTCTTAAAAATCACTGGAGTAATTTGATATTACTGATCTAATATCTTTATCCTGATACTTTCAGGTGGCATTTATTGGGGTTTTTTTGCTCACACAAACAAGGTCTAAGACTTGCTGAGTCACTTCCTTCTCTTGCTTTCCACATGATTTCTCCATGTGGCTCCCATGTTTTTTCATATTTTCTGTGGCCAAAGTGTGGGGGGCATGACTCCACTTGGAACTGCGTCAGAGGACCATAGTGTGCGTGTCTTCAATTGACAGGCCCTGATATAATGAGGACAGGTAGATTTTTACGGACTTGAAGTGTTTGTTAATGAGAGATTGCCTTCTCCGCTATGAGTCTATAGCATATTTTGAAGACTGTATGTCAAGGAAACTTCAAGGCCTTCAAGGAAACTTTATTAAACCAGACCTGAACTAATTGCTCTGTACTGCTTATCAAAAGGAAACATGTTTAAATAGGAACTCTGTAGAATTGATAAATTAACCTTCTAGAGGACTCAGTTTTAAACAGAGCATGTTTCCTGGCCTACAGTTTCTAATGAAGACTCATGGGAGAAATCACTTCTCCAAACCTGAACTGTCATGGAGACTTAAGAGACAGAAATACAGGTATGTTTTAACAGGAGCTTATGTGGACTGGCTGGAGAATCTACCGATTACGTGATCTTTGACACAGTCCTAAACATTATTTTCTCAAAAAAAAAGGAAAAGAAAATAGAGGATTCCCCCAGAAAAGAATCTCTAGGAGTCTTTAGCAAATATATATAATATATATGTAAATGTATATATGTATATATATATACTTACATCACATGAATCTTGGTGGATATCATTATTTAACAAATTTGTTTTGCAAGGGTTTTTTCTGGAATTTAAAAAAAATGTGCAGTTTGCAATCCCTGTGGTAATTTCAAGAGCCTGGCTGTACAGTAAACTTAAGATTAATTTGAGACCAAATTGCATCAAATCATGGTGTTTCCCATGCCTTTCTAGCCTTTCTGTCATGAGTCAGGTCACAATCTGGTTGAAAGGTAAGTTGTGTGTGTTCATGCTGGATTAGCCTGCAGCAGATTGCCGTGGGCATCCCTCTTGACCAGGCTCTGTGTCTGCTGGAAAGGTACAGCAAGGAGAGGGGAGGAGGACACCATGCAGGCATGAAATACGCAGCTGTAGTCCTTGCACTGTGCCACCAAAACTTTCCCAAAAAGCAGCTTCAGCAGCCAGGAAAGTCAAGACATTAAGTCTTCCTAGCAAAGAATGTTTATTTGCAATGTCTAAGTGCAGGAACCCAAGAGCACTTCCTTGCCTCTGAGGTCAGGTATGCATTGACACTTTGTCGAGACCCTTGGACAAGTGCCCAGCAGCACCATATTGGGATGAGACTCCCTGGCAGCCTACAATGATGTTAAGCAGTGTGGGGCTGGTCCCATCCTCCTCCTCCTCCTTCCCCAGCCACATGGTCCTGGCTTCTCTTTTGTGCTGGCTCTGGCACTCCTGTGCCTGGGCAGGCAGCCAGGTCTGGATCTGGAAAATTATTAGTTTCCTGCTGATTTCTGTGAGCTGAACTGCTTCAGCACAGGGTCAAAGGAGTGCTGGAGCCACTAGGGAGTGAGTGGTAAGAGAGGAAGGCAGCTCTTCTGGCATGGGGGTGCCAACTGCCTGGTTCACCCTCTTATGTCATGCCCGAGGCAGGGGCAGATGCTGGGAGAGCTGTGAGCACCTGCACAGTGTTAGTGTGGACCCTCATACTTGGGGAATCCTAGTGGCAATGTAGCTTCCTTTTGGGCGAAGCAGGATGACATTTGGGATAGATGTGTATGTTGCCTTTTAAAGTTATTTTGGAAAGTGTGCAGTTTTCTCATGTGTGTCTTACATTACTGAGGTAATGTGTGAGTGCTGTCAGCAATTTCAGTATTGCTTTTTAGCCATCCTGGAGAAACAATTTCTGCTAAAGACATTAGCTGGCATTTAGGGGTGAGCAGGGGCTGTAACCCCATTAAAAATAAAACAAAATCAAACCTTTACATTTCCATAGATTATAATAATTTAGACTCGCTTTTATGGCTTCCTGGAACAGCTTTGGAACTACTATCAGTGACCTACTGAATTTATCCGGAGGCTGAGGCTGAGGAGATGTTCGCATGGTTTCCATGTAGGTATTTATAGAGCAAGTAGATCTCAGGAGCTGCTGATGAACATGTGGTTTAGTCATCACTCCCTCTAGAATGGTATTCCATAGCGTTTCTGTGTAAAGGTTGGCTGGCAATTGTATTTTTGCATGTACTAAATTTAAAATGCATGTCCAGGAGCTGTTTGCAAGAGAGAAAAGGACATCTGGGTATTTCAGAAGCTGTTCTGGTTTTCTCTCCAGCAGGAGGAAGCATTCTGATATTTCATGTGTATTTCCTAATACCTTTCAGAAAATCAAAGCAGGGTGAAGGCAGAAGCTCGAGAGAGGGGAGAATGACCTCTGAATTAAGGCCTGTAAATCAGTAATTGCTTCAGTCCCCAAACGCTAATTTGCATAGAATTAGGGGCTGTTTTCCTGATTGATATAAAGCATATCCCTGATGGAGTGTACCGGAAGTTCAGGCTCCTGTGGACAAGGAGCGTTGAACTGCTCTGTGTTACACTTACAGTCAGACTGGTGACAGGGTGGGTTTTATCCAGGCAGCCTCTGAAGTGGGCACTGCGAGGGGCACCTGCACCTGCCCGAGTTTAGGAGTGACACTCCAGGGCCCAGGGGTGCTGGCAGAACTTGAGCTGGCAGCAAAACAAAAGGAGTGGAGGTCTTAAAATCAACATAGCACCTCACACCATCGTAAAGGGATCACCAATCCTAGGTCACAGGAAGGAGGACTGGAGCATGGAAAAGCTAAGACAATCTCAGAGTCTCAGGCTGTGCAGTGCATATGTGTTTTATCTGTATCTGACAGCCATATGGCATCTAGTGCTTCTAGGCCAAGGAGTATTTCCTACTAAGAGCAGCAGCCATCAAGGTCATTGTCATGTTGCATCATGGCTGTTCCATTCATCTCTTGCATTTGTTTCATTGCTATCCTCTTGGGCCTAGTGAGGGTAGCTCTCCTCTGAAGCTTCTCCTTGCTCTTGTCAGCTTAATCTGAAAAATCTTTCCTTTTTATTCTTCTGCTGGGTTTCTGTGTCTGGCAGCTGTAATTGTGGTCTTGTGACAGGGACCAACTGGGAATTGCAAACCAGTATTATTTATGGCCTCATTCAGATCTGCAATCTAGGTCAGCAAAGGAGTTTGGCATAGTTTGTTATGCCAGCACCTTTGAATGCATGCAGTTTTCCCAGGAAAGAATCCCTTTAACCCTTTGGCCATCTGCTGTGCTCCAAGAGCTCTTCTGAATGTTCTCTCTAACCTCATGGATATATATTCAATAGCATGCAGTATTAACTTTGCCTAGTCTGACATGGGGAGGAAAAAGTTCTCAGGCATCCCTGGAGCACAGCATTAAAATGGTTGAAGAGTTTTATGCCTGAATTCAAAAACAAATATGAATAAAATTGATTCTTCTGTTTTTTCTTTTCATTGAAAGAGCAAATATGAACCCTTAGAACAGGATTTATTTCAATGTTTTCTGCTGTTGGGCATTTCCTGTAATTTTGACTTGTTTTGAATTAGGAAAAAAATGTACTACAATGTCCTAGTCCCCCATTTTCCATTTCACAGAAGTGCCAAATGGGTTGTTGCATTTTGAAAGCTGAAGTGGACTGCAAAAGATTCCATATTTATTTTGTTTTTAAATAAATTCAATCACTTTAATTACTAATTATGATTTGCAGAACTGCTAAGATAACTTTTAGTTCTGCAGTGTTGTAAAATTTAAAAATAAACTTTTAACCACAAAAATAATTTCCCTTTTCTGATGCATCTAAGACTGTTTCAGACAAGAACATAGAGGTCTTCTCATGCCCAGGGGCAGGTGGTGAGTTGCTAAAAATCCTGCCTGACAGCCTAATTCTCAGTAGCCTTGCTCACCTCTAGCCCTACTAAATAAAGTTGCTCTCCCAAATATGTCTTGATGAGATTATATTCTTAATTCCATAATTTTTTCTATGGGTATGGATCTGAGCATTTTGCTCCTGTCTAGGCAGACCAAACTACATTTTAGGTAAGCTGTACTGCTTATGTACTGTGTGTTTTAAGCTGTAAGGTGGTGTGGCTGCGCAAAGCAGACCTGTTGGTTGAGTGCATTATTTGAGTAGGCTCTTCTGCCCACACATTTCCACATGCACATTTTGTACAACCTTAACCTGAACTGCTTGGCAGCTACAGAAGGACTGAAATTCAGAATCCCAGCAGCTGATAAATGTGAGATACATGGACTATTCCTGAAGAAGGGAGGCTAGGAATTGTCCTAGAGCTGGGTGGCTGAGTGTCACTGGTGAAGTAAGTCAGGAAACATCAAAGTCTATTGAGATCTTGTCATGACATGAGCTTGGTTTATTACATCTAAATAAATAACTCTAATGAAGTTTAACCCTAATGAATTGCTCCTTACAAAACAGATAATGTTAGGAACAGTCTGTCTGATTTTCTATATTACTGGAGTGTTCTTTTATTTCATTGCTGCTACTTTTTAAGGGAGTGAGTATCAAACTACTGAAATGTGCCCTAAAAAAGATTGCTGGTAGCTCTACTAGTGACAAAACGTTCTTTTGGACTTCTTTGACAGCTACATATTGTTGCAAATATAGGTACTTTTTTAATTTTTCTCTTCTCCTCTCTTTTTAATTATTTCCTTTCAAAGAATGAGGCAGAACCAGATATGTTTCATCTGGTTGAGACTGCAGTTGCCCAGATTTTCTTGCTGTTTACTTTCACGTTCTTCTTTTGTACAGGTAAAAGAGGAATGCAGACTCCTGAACGCTCCCCCAGTCCCACCACGAAGTTCAAAGCCGTCCTCCACCAGTCCTTCCATCCCTCCTCGTACAGTCAAACCTGCACGACAGCAGACACGTTCTCCCAGCCCTACTCTGTCCTACTACTCTTCAGGACTGCACAACATGTAGGTGTTTGAGCTGGAGAGCACCGTGCCAGCAATTCTGAGAAATTTAGCAGTATTCTTTTTGAAGGCACCCTTTTCAAAGGCGTTGTATGATGTCAGGCTTGCTGACTTTTTGTAAAACAAGCTCAACTGTCAAGTTATTTTTAAATATTAGATAGGACATAGCAATTTATGTTACATACCTGCACATATTACTATAGGTAATATCACTCTTAAGTGGCACAGGCTGTCAAAATGGAAAATTCTTTACAGTTCTATGATTCTTGAAAGGCTTGAATCTTCAAACCAGGCCATCTCAGAGCTAGTTTTTGGGTGGGATTTCTGTGCTACGTGTATGCAGTGCAGCCAGCTCTGACAACCGGGGACACTAAAAGAGTCTTGTCATTCAGAAATGTGCTGTGCCAACTATATGGGAACCTACAGGGTGGGTGTGATGAAGGACAGAGAGGCCAGCAGACACCACTGAGTGCAAAGTGAGGTGTAGCAGAAGGGGGCCAGATGACTTCCAGATCAAACACACTTCAGTACAAACCTAACCCACAAACTGGAAAATCTGCTCAGGCTAGCTGAAAGTTGACAGTAAATTCTGAATTATATGGCTTCACAGCTTTTCTAACAATGCAGTGTTCTTCCTTTGGCTTTAGAAAGTGTATATACCCTCTGAAGCCTCACCTCCTTTTTGCCTTGGATGTCTTGTTGCCATTATTTTTTGTATCCCTTCACTGACAAGATGCTGCCTGTCTGGATATTACAAATTCATCTGAAATGCCACTGAAATTATGTCAGCATGGATGCATTTGGTATAATAACTTATGCTGCAATTGCCTTTCTAAACTGTAGTGCACATTTGCTGCTTACTGTTGTGTATCTGGCAATGATCACTCTAGATCAAGGCTGCTTGCTTGTTTTTATGAAAGGCTGCTGGGTAATTCTGTCAAGATCTACTCCACAGGAGGCTCAGCGCAAGACCTCCCAGCATTTGAGGCTCACCAAATGCTGCCTTCTCTCTTTGTAGCTAAGAATATATATGCCTTCCAAGAAACCATGAAAACAGAAGTGAAGTTTTTCAGGAATGCAGGAAGTTGTAGCAAGGTGTGGATCAGTCTCTTCTCCCAAATAACAAGAAATAGGACAAGATTAAATGGCCTCAAGTTGCACCAGTTTAAATTCCGTATTAGGAAAAATTTGATTTGAGAAAGGGCTGTCAAACATTGGAATAGTTTGTCTAAGAAAGTGTTAGAGTCACCATCCCTAGAGGTATTTAAAAAACATGGAGTTGTGCCACTCGGGGACATGGTTTAGTGGTGGACTTGGCCGTGCTGTGTTTGTGGTTGGACTTGATGACCTTAGAGGTCTTTTACAACCTAAACAGTTCTGTGATTCAATGGTTTGCCCTGAACTTCACAGTATTTGCATGAAATTCATCTCCAGCTTAGGTCTAAACCAACTGTCTCCATATTGGTAGAACCCAGCTGATGTTGAAGAAGAAACTACTAGAAGTTAGCAGTGTGTGGAATAACCAGATTACTGGTGAAGCTGCTTTGTAAATTGTATCAATGATTTCATTTTCAGGTTTGTGAAGGGTTGTAGCCAGTATTTTAAACACAAACAAAAGCAGTATGATGTGTCCTTATATGCCTGTAAAAATGCCTGATACCTGCCTTCAGCTATGTTTGAGGTTCCTCCTTAATCCTTTGACACTGAGTCCCAAAGAGATAATTTTGGTGGGGAACAAAAAAGGAACCACTTTGAAAATGTTA
>VYZS01080093.1:0-12229 GCA_013400695.1 Neodrepanis coruscans | reverse complement strand
CAGGTTTTTTAGAAATTTTCTGACCCTGAAGGTAGATTGGAGGCAGATGCAGGTAGTATAACACACTGTATGTAAAGCTATTTTCCAGAAATCATGCTTTCAGAGGAGTGTAAACTAAATCAGTGGGGACTTATCTCTGTGTTTATTATGAAAATCCTGTTGGAATCAAGATGCATGTCTAAGGACCTGACTGCTTTATTAACTCTTGCCCTTCCTCTTGCTGTTATTTGGTATAATGGGTATTGCAGAGTAATTTTATGTTGCATAAAATAATGTTCTTTACTCTCACATCATTAAGTTTTATTCAGTAACCTTTTTTATTTCTGTAAAGAGAAGTTCATAAAGTGTCTTCATAAAGTGTTCCTTTAACTATTTCCTATATTATCACACACAACTGTTTAAAGGTATGCTTAGATATTTCTATATGTTCTGATTCATTGCACCTGCCCACTTCACATCTCATCATCATTTCAAAATAAATTGCCAAGGGCTGTTGAGCTGATGTGTAGCTGAGTTTGTCACACTTTTCTTGGATTGCCAGGAATCTGTTTCTAGGCCCTTCCTTTGGCTACCAATATATTTTGGCAAAGACTGTTAACTTGCTTTTAAAGAATATGACTTTCGGATACAAACTCATGTTATTTTGTTTGTCTGCACCTTTTTGTTTCAGGCAAAAAAATTCCCTTGCTTTAGTTTTCTCTATCTTTATGTCAGATTTGTGGTGCAGAGAATTGAACGAAGGAGTCACGGTAGAGAATACTGATTTTTCAGCAACTTCAGATAGACCCATGTTTTACAATTTTCTCATTTAAATGATGAATTAAAATTAATAAATTATGAGAAAATTGTCTTTATGTAATATGACATTTAAATCTATGCAAAATAGTACCCTGAGATCTTTAAACTACTTTTCAATCTCATCAATCAAAACTATGTAATAGCAAGTAGAAAAAGGTTGTATTTTCACAACTTCTTAGACTCCCAGAGGCCATGCAGATGATTTCCTCTTCAAGAAGTATTCACTGCTTGTGTTTCTGCTTATACATTGCTCTCCACCACCAGCAGCCCACAAATGCAGATGAAATGAGAATGCACATTTGTAATGGGTGAAATATCCCTATTCTGCACCAGTCCTACTGCCCCTCATGCTTCATAAACGAAGCACATTAAAACTATCTAGGAATAAACTCATCTTCTACAGGGTGGGAGCTGAACCACGGTATATGATACTGATTCTTGTATACTGTATATTCCTGTAACACAGGATATGTTCAAACATAATGAGGGCAATAAAATGGCCTACACCTTTCACTTCTGTAAATTTTTCTACCTCTACTGAAATCAGTGAAGCTGGAAAACTTTATATTAGGCAAGAGACTGGTACAGGCAGTTTCTGGGCATGATTCTCCTTTGCCTGTAACTGGTGTTTCTAGTTACAGATATGCAAAGTAAATGCAAACCCTTCCATTCTGCACTGGTTGAGCTTTATGCTTGATATTTTCAATTACTGCTTTCCTTTCATTCTGCAGCTAGCAGACTATGACAAAATTTTACTTCTGTGTGTATATTATCTGATAGCTAGGCCTTTTCAGGCAGGATAGTTGCTTGCAAGAACCTTCAATATTACAGGTCTAAGTGACTGTAAACAAATTTGTAACTTATATGAACAAACTTATGTCTTCCAAAGATAAGTAAGATATATTCATAGCATCACAGAATCACAAAATCAGTCAGGTTGGAAGAGACCACAGTGGGTCATCTGGTCCAATCTCCCTCCTCAAGGAGGGAGCATATCCTAGAGCAAATCACACAAAATTGCATTCAGACAGTTCTTGAATATTTTTTTATTAGATTCCACATGTAAGCAGAATGATTGAACAGATCAGAAAAAATCTAAAATAGTACTTGTTGTGTAATAGAATAGATAAATAATTGCCCTGAAGTCCAAATTTTAAATATTTATGTTGATAAATTAATAGACCTGTGTTTGATTGGATACAAAATCTTTTTGTCTGAGATTGAACAATGATGCTGAACAAAAAGTGTAATTCGAAGGAAAACCAGTTTTGTTTCAGGGGAACATTCTTTTTTCTTAGGACAAGAAAGGACTGATATAATCTTTTGAACAAAAATATGAGCCTATAAAAACAGGATTGAAAATGACAAAATATAGCAAATACAGTAAATACTGTATTGCAGCAACTTTCATATAGTGTGAGACAGCAAAGCTTCTTCAAGCTATTTGCAGGTTATCCTCCACCTCAGGACTGAAACATTCTGTAACTGATGAGGAGATGTATTCAGTATGGAATGTGATAATGAATTTTTATATACTCTCACTTGTGTCAAGGCAGATACTGTTGTTATTTCACATAAAGACATTCCTTTCTTTTAGCTATGACTCTGCCTTCTCTATTGTGTCTGATATTTTTTCCTTTTGATGGAAGTCCCTCAGTCTTCTAAAGAGCATTACTGAATTATTATTGCAGTCCAAAAGATATTTTAATAATATAGATAGTGAATAAACAAGAACAAGCTTGAAAAGTGGGTCCATGGGAGCCTCACAAGGTTTAACAAGACCAAGTTCAAGGTGTTGCCTGTGGGTCAAGGTAACCCCCTCTATCAATACAGGCTGGAGGATCAATAGATTGAGAACAGCCCTGCTGAGGAGGACTTGACATGGATGAGAGGCTAGACATGAGCAATGTGCACTCATAGCCCAGAAAGCCAATTGTATCCCAAGCTGCATCAAAAGCAGCGTGGGCAGCAGGTCAAGGGAGGGGATTCTACCCCTCTGTTCCACTCCTGTGAGACTCCACCCAGAGCGCAGCATCTAGAACTGAAGGCTTCAGAACAAGAAGGACATCAACCTGTTGGAACAACTACAGAAGAGGGCCACCAAGATGGTTAGAGGGATGGACCACATCTCCTGTGAGGAGAAGGTAATAGAATTGGGCTTGTTCATTCTGGAAAACAAGGCTTGAGAGTGATCTAATTGTGGCCTTCCAGCACCTGAAGGGATCCTATAAGATGGAGAGAGATATTTTCCTAAGGCACGTAGTGGCAGAAGAAGAGGGAATGGTTTCAAGAGGAAATTTTTTTTCTGTGGGGTTGATGAGGCACTGGAAAAGGTTGCCCGGAGAAGTTGTGGCTGGCCCATCCCTGGAAGTGTTCAAGGCCAGGTTGGATAGGGCTCTGAGCAACACGGTCTAGTGGAAGGTGTTCCTGCCCATGGTAGTGGATTTGGAACCAGATGATCTTTAAGGTCTCTTCCAAACCAGACAATTCTGTGATTCTATAATTCTATGATGAATTTTCTGTTATACAGGACCCATTTAAATATTTTAATATAGTCATCAGGTGATGACTATGTGTGGAGACCACCGTGTCTCCAAAATGGTTATATCTGAACAGATGCCTATTTTTTTCCTGCAGCTGAACTATCATCAACTCCTGTTTAATAAACTAGCAGGATTACTAGTTTGTATCTCCTTGTAACTACATACAGGAACAGAATTAAACTTCATCAATAAAGGAGAGTTTGCAAAATGACAAACCTCTGATATCAACTTGATAAAGTACTGGTCTATTTTCACAACTCAAGTAAAGAATTTATTTGGGATGACTTGATAGTGTGAGACACTGGATTATTTTAATTATACTCAAGAATATGAGTATATATGTATGTGTGTGAGAGCCAGGTTGGTGGAGGTGAGATAATCCTGTATCCCACATGCCAGCCCCTGCAGCCTTACTGGGTGACCCTGGAGAAGCTGTCAGTCAAAAGACATCCTGAGAGCCTGCCCACACCATGCCCCCTGGAACTCCTTAGATTGGCTGACACACTGTGAGCACTGCCCCTCACCCTGCCTCAGTGCCCCAGAGTGGCCAGTGGGCTGGAAGCCCCACCTCGAAGGGATGGCTACAGTGGGCCAGAGCACATAAAAACAGCACATGTGGCCTACATCTTTTGCTTGAGACCTGCAAGCTGACCATATGAAAGCTGGACTTACACAGGACTCTTTGGTAGCTATTTTTCTCTTATTCTTCTCTCTTTGCTTCTTCTTCTTCTTCTCTTAATTTCCTTTCTTAATATTTTGGTTAACTCAAAGCTGAGTGGATTGGATTTTGCTAAATTTTGTAGGTTAGCACATGCTAAGTCAGTGTTCTGTGGAATGCTTTCATTGTATGTTATCGTATAAACTGTTACCAAGATCTCTTATTTTTCCCTTATTTTCTAAAGTTATCGTGAGAATACTTGTGCTGTTTCTTTTCTTCATGCTGCCTCAAAGTAGAAAAGAACCAAAGGCTCTTTTGAATATTCACTGGGCAAATTTTAGGAGCTTCGTATATTTTTAAAATAAAACTCCTGGGTGAACTCATACCTCCAGTCTTGGGGTCTTAAAGTTAGCAAAGGGGTGGTTAAGAATCCCTGTGACATGGTAACAGCATGATAAATAATTGATGGTACCCAAATACTGAAATCAGATAATCAGACTTATACTCACTCATCTTAAGAATTTCAATAAAAGAGCTTTGCTAGCCATGTTTCTTTCCTATAATCTAATCTAGAATGCAACTTCTCTAGAAGCAGTATTGCTGAAGCTGTTGGGCTTTGGTCAGCTGATATTAGTATAAATACAATCATTATTTAAAAATCTCAGTTTGGTAAATATTAAAAAAAGCTGTAAAGGGGGCATCACTGAAGACCTTAATTCTTATTGTAAGGATTAAGAATATTATTAAGAATTAAGAATTAAGAATATTATTGTAATTCCTGAAATCAAGAAATTGCTTCAGCTCAAGTACTACAGATGACAATGACTAGTTTGTAAGTATTTAGCTATTATTACGTGGCCCTGGATAGAGTAAAATCACAACAAACAATTGCAAATTATGTTCAGAATGAGGCAGCCTGTTTTTCCAAGGTCTTTTCAGCATATACTCTTGAAAAGAGTTTTTCTCCCATCATTTTTCATTTTATTTTTTTTCCCTACAATGTCTTTATATTTTTAGTTCTTATGCTGGCAGTAGTGACTTATTCCTTGTGTCAACTATGTTGAGCAAAGAAATTACGTCTAAACACATTCATAAACAGCATTTTCTTAGTTTAAAAAACCTTACTCATGCAACATTAGTTCCAGTAACTATATTCCATGCCTGCTTTATCCATTTTATAATCCTGTGTAGTCCGTAATGTACCCAGAAACAAATTTTGATTTTTGTAGAAATTATTTGTATCTTCCTAAAATTTTAAATAAAACTGAAAAAAAAAGGCTTGAAAATCTCATTCCTCTAGAAGACTCTGGTGATAATCTAGATTTAAATGTAGGTTTGGGGTCAATATTGTTCTTAGGAATTTATTTTGCATTGTGTTATGACAATACTGTCATAGTACAAAGTGACAAGAATGCAGACTGAATTCATTAGCAGTCTCTTCTGTGAGGAAAGTTCTTTCATTTTTGTTTAAGCAACTTGAAGCCTTAATTGCCATTTCATCCCAAAAGATACTCTGTATTCCTCCCATCACAGAGACAATATGGGAGGAAGCTTGTAACTTGATTGGTTGTCCTGATATACCCTTTCTGAAGGCGAAGTCAATGCTTCCATGTGCTTGCCATAAGACAGATCAACTGGTACCATAAAGGAAAGAGAAATGGATCAATAAATATACAATTAATGCAGTACATTATATAATTTAAGCCAAGAAAATCTCAAAGTGCTCTCCTGACTGTATGGAGCAGTCACTCAACTTAGAAATACAGGTGTCACTCAAGAAATATAGGTCTCGTGAGTGAAATTCAGCAGCCACCTTGCACCTGAAACAGCAAACAACAGCTCTTCATGGAATCCTGAATTGCTTCGTAAACTGAAAATATAATGGGAAATTAGAGGAGCATAGGGTCACTCTTAGTGCCACACAAAGCATCTTCTGAGAAAACATTTCTGACACCTTCATCGTTAAATAACTCTAGGACCTGGGCTGTATCTTCATAAAGAAGAGAGGCAGAAGAGCTGTGCTCCTCTGCAGCAATATTGATCTTGAACTGTCTCACAGAGAAGCATGGCAGAAGGTTTAATTATTATAGATAGATAGATAGGTAGGTAGGTAGATAGATAGATAGATAGATAGATAGATAGATAGATAGATAGATAGATAGATAGATAGATAGATAGATAGATCAACTCTTTCTTACATATTTCTACCTCAAAAGCAGACTGCTTTTCTAACAATGATAGCATAAGCCACCTGTTCTGGTCATCCCACCAAAGCTCACAGGTTGTACAATTTGTGTCTTTCCAAGTCTGTGACGCACTGGTGAATTTAAACAGTTCTGGCCTATTACAATTTACAGGTCAAAATACCAAGAAAGTACCATCTCATAAAAAAAAAAAAAAAAACCAAAAAACAAACTAACAGTTTAAGTAGAAATTAAACGCCAGTGAACTTCAAAAAACCCACACATACTCTTCAGCATATAGCAAAATGCAGAACGTCACAGAGTGACTGGATCATAAGGAGGAATTTGAGAACTGGGGTTTTTTGTTGGATTTTATGTTTAGTTTCATTTTTATTTTCCTTTGTTATTTTCCCTCACTAATTTAAATGAAAATATTATGTATAACTAACTATGTGGAAAAATGAAAATTATAAGATTAACCCCAGGCATATACAAAAGAAGGCACTGTTAATCTTTGCTTATTTTGAAACTGTGTTAAACAGATAAAGGGAATTTTATTAAAGTTCTCTGTAAAAATTAGGAACCACATACTGATATTAGTTATTTTGGGTTGCTTCTCCAGCTAATATGACTACGAGTGGGACAGAGAGGTTAAAGGGAATATAAGACAAATAACATTTAAACAGATGTCAAGAATTTTTTTTTGCATAAGAAAAAACAATAAAATGTAGAGCAAGCCTCCCAGACAAGATTGAGGCAAAAACTCTATGGTAATTGAAGAAACTATTATGTCCAGCATGGTAATTATATACTATATATTAGTATCATAGAATCATTAAGGTTGCAAAAGACCTTCAAGGTCATCAAGTCCAACCTTTGACTTGATGCCTTAAGGAGTGCCTAAGAGATTTGGGAATTCACTATAGCTGGGTGGCTGAGTAACTTAGAATATTAAGGGTAGAAAACAGCCTGTCCTTCACATGTTTGCATTCTTCTATATAGATAACGGGGGTACTAAGTCAAAACAAAAGAGTTAGCTTTCCAAGCCCGGTAGGGGCTGGACTGGGGTGGGGATAGGTAATAAGGGACCATTCTGTTGGGTGTTTGAGGGGCATAATAGTAAGATAGATTTTAGTTGGATAGTGTGTAATGGGTGGGCACTGGAGGTTATAAAAATGAAGAGATTGTTATGAATTTCCTCTTTGGACCATCGGACATCACTAGTAAAGCTGCTCTCTCCCTGCACTGCGTGCCTGTCTTGCTTCTTATCTCAGCCCTGACGGCAACAGACTGAACACCTCCATGCCAACTAAACCACAGCACTGAGTATCACATCCAGTAGTTTCATGAACACTTTCAGGCACATTGACTCCACCACCTCCCTGGGCAGCCTGATCAATGCCTGAACAACCCTTTAGTGAAGAAATCCTGGTGTCCAACTTGAACTTCCTCTGGCACAGGCTGAGGCCATTTCCTGTTGTCTTGTCTCTAGTTGCCTGGGAGAAGAGACCAATCCTCACCTAGACACCACTTTCTTTCAGGCTGTAGTGATAAGGTCTCTTCTGAGTCTCTTTTTCTCCAGACTAAATAATCAAAACTTCCTCAGCCAATCCTCATACAACTTATATTCTAGCTGCTTCACTGGCTTTTTTGTTCTTCTCTGTATGTGCTCCAGAACCTCAATGTCATTCTTGAAGTGAAGGACCCAGAACTAGACACAGGACTCGAGGTGTGATCTCAGACCCTGAGATTAGCTCAGCTGGCTAGAGTACAGTGTTAATAATGCCAAGGTTGTGGCTTTGATCCCCATAGGGGCCATTCACTTAAGAGTTAGACTCGGTGATCTTTGTGGCTCCCTTCCAGCTCAGAAGATTCTGTGATTCTCTTCACCATTGCTGAGTACAGAGGGACAATCACTGCCCCAGTCCTGCTGGACACACTATATCTGATAGGGGCTAGGATGCCATCGGGAACACTGGGACTTGGGCACATGCTGGCTTATGTTCAGACAGTTGTTGACCTGCACCTCCAGGTCCTTTCCCACGGGGCAGCTTTTCAGCCATTCTGCCCCCAGCAGACAGAAAGTCTGAGAGCATTCTTCTGTCTTTCAGTTTAAGAGAGGTCCAACAATCTGATCTTTTCTATTTGTACGTCCTATTGCAGGAGTTCTAGAAGCCTTTTTAGGTCTTCTTTTAACTATCTAATTGCTTATCTCGTTTGCTCCACTGGTTAAATATACAAAAAACTCTACTCACTTGTGCCAGGCAATAGGACAAGAGGCAACAGTTATGATCCACTGTTGAAGACAAGAGTAACTGCCGTTCTTGTTAATGAATGCCCCGGGGCAGATTAGAGTGAAACGATACTCAATAACTGGTGTTTATATGTGTGTGTGTGTGTACATATATATATATATATATATAAAACAAAGATAAGTAAGAAAATGTATAGGGAAAATAAAGGAGGAAGAAAGGATAAGAGTCGAAAGATATCAGTACTCATGGATCCAGCAATAAGACTTGATTGTTGCAGTCTAGATGTCAGTAGGTCAAAGTGATGGTCGCAGTCTTGATCTGTCAGGGTGGAGGAAACCCATGAAACACCAAGTTTTATGGGTTAATACACAGTTTGGTTTACATGGGAGCATCTAGATAACTCTTCTGGGGGTAGAGTTTTACATTGTCTGTTGCAACTCGGAGGATCATGCACTATCCACTGGTGGAAGGCCTCAGAAATTAGTCTGATTAATAAAGATATTAGACAGGACTGACTCAAATACTGGGCCTTGGGGCTGTGACAAGTCAATCAGCTTTACTAATTTTCACAAGCCTGTTTTTTCTCTCTAAATAATATTTATTTAAACTCAAGAACGTATGGGGTTTTTTTAAACTGTGAATGGAAAAACACTGAATGAGAGCAAGAGACATAAAATGCAGAACATATATGATATAAAAAGAGTCATTAATAGATGAGCCTCTCTTTAATGTGCCCCAGGTCATATTTTGTGTACACAGTGTTGAAATAAAAGCTGATGCTTTTCCAGAGTTATAACATTATGGGAACCCTTTTACTTCATCATCTCGGTTAAACTGTCAATATTAGCATAATCAGATGTCACTCTCAGTTTTCTCTTTGTTATTTTCTCCCTTTCTGCAGATCAAGAATCTACTGCCACTTGTTTAAAAACCACTTCAGAATAATGGCTGATTCTCACAACTTATCAAACTAGAACAAAATTCCAGCCACTGCAGTAAAGATCACAAAAGCCATGGCCATATCTGCTATTTAAATAAAGCATGCACATGCCAGCACTGAAGAGTCGAAGTAGGTTCAAAATACTTTATTTCTTATGGCAACACTCACACATAATAACAGGTCAAACCATGAGAATAATTTAATGTTTAGTTAATGGGCTTTGGAAGTGCAGGAACACATCTGATGAATCCATTACTTAAACCAGACTCTGGTGCATGTCAGGTCAAGAAATACTTGCACTCAATATTTAGGTAAGTAATTCCAGGATTTGACTGATTCTAGAGAATTAGAAAAAGGTCTTTCAAATAATTTTTGTATGGTATCAAAACACAGTAAGCAAACTCACAAATACAAATACACTGGAAGCACTAAAATAAATTTAAAACTTGGAAAGAAATACACCTACTAATATCTGCGGGATAGTGAAGAGACAGGAGTTAAAATAAAACAAGATTTACAGAAGAAAGAAATCCAGATGGCCCTCCCCAGATAACATAAAGGGTCATGCTGCATCACAAAAGTTCTGTAAACACTGATAAACACCTGGTATGTTTAAGCCTGGGGAATGCAAAGGCATTCAACTGTGCTTCCATAAACACAGGCCCATAATGCAATTGTGCTAACTTTTTGACTAGTGTCAGCTATCTATCAAGAAACAATAAATTCCTGTCAAATTATCCCAAATTAACTTAATGCGGTGGTTTGGAGACCAAAGAGGAAGGCAGGAAGAAAAATAACTCCTTTCCTCTCCTCAGATTGGTGAGGGTGGCTGGGCTGGAGAGAGGATACCTCTTTTCTTCAGCTTCCCATCAGCCCCTGGCGTTGGGGGATACCTGGGAAAGGAGAGCAGAGACTACCCTGACAACGTGGAGAACTCTGGGAGGGTGGACTGAGATTATAAGAGAACCAGTGGACCAGCCCTCTGCCTCTTTTGGGTGTGTGGCAAGGAACGGAGCGCTCCCCCTCAGTGCTGCTCGCCGGAATCCAGTACAACTCCTGCCGCTCCCACCTCCTCCTGTGGACTCCTGAGGTCAANCCAGGTCTTCCTGTTGAGTCCTTATATTCTGCTGTATCTTTGAGTGTCTGGTCACCTGACTGGTGCCACAGGTCTCCATGCCCTTTGATGTGCAAAGTGTCAGCATCAGTTCAGGACCTCTTTCCTTGGGCTCACGCCAGCCAGAATTCAACCTGCAGTTTGCACTGAAGTGGCAACAGAGCTACCAACACTAAATTCATCAAGGCAACTTGCTAAATGTTAATTAATTGATTTACCTGCAAGACATGGATTTATGAACCTCTACTACCTATATTTAGCAGATCATGTAGCTATTACTTAAGAATGACTTTTTCAAGAATAGATGACATTCCTACTCATTCCAATACCAATGCAGAGTTTTCTTTAGTTAAATAGGTCTATGACATTTTATTTGCACTCTTTCATGTTCAGCAGGGGTATACCAGACATTTCCTCTTGCCTATGTACCAACTGATGTTATGATTGTTATGTTTCCAGATGCACAATAAAACAAGTAAGCCAGTTTCAAGTGCAGGGTAAAGAGTATTCATATTTTCATAGGGAAACATAGAGATTTTACATTTAAGAAGGGTCTCACACCCTCATCTCCCATGACAGGACTCTCTTATTTAAACAGAGGAATATCACATCAGTATTATACTTCAAGAGTGTATGTATGTCACCTGGCCTTTGTCTCTGCTGCAGAGTTTGGTCTTCTGTTGTGGTTGTTTAGACTACTTAAGGTTATTAATAAGTGATGAGAGACTATACAGAATGAACACCAACTTTATTTGAAAATATATATATAAATATATATAAATATAAAATATAAAGATAAATATATATAAATATATAAATTATACATACATATATATATACTTTTTTTTGAAACAAAATTGTGGAAATTGAATTGAAATGAGCAAAAACCACCACACACAGGAAAAAAAAAACCAAACAAACAAACACACAAAAAAACCCCAACAACAATCTTGATACCCCAAACCCAATGTCCTTTCCCAGGGGGAAAAAAAAAAAGGTTCCTGGTGTTGTGCCATGGGGAGTGCAGGGGGTGCTGTGATGTGCAGGGCCAGCAATGTGCTCCACTGGCCATCAGGGGCTTCTGCGGGGAGCAGGAACCAGCAATAGGGGTTCAGGGGGTCCAGAGGCCATGAGGGAGAGTGCCCAGGGGTCTCAGGGGTTTAGGAGAGTAAGCATGGGGGTTCAGGGTTTCATTTAGCAAACTGGAGTGGAAGGAGGGCTGGAAATCCTCTTCTGGGGAGATAAGGAGTGGCGGTAGAGAGGTTAGTTGGTCCTATTTTCAGGCAGGAGGCAAGCTGTGAGGAGAATGGGGTCTGGAAGGCCACGTGGGTTGTGGCAAAATGGCAGATGCGGCCATCAGGCGAGTGGGGATGGGGCCACTCTCTCTCCCAGCCAGCAGCAAAGAGAGTGGAACAGTTCGCTGATGGCTGCCTTTATAAGGTTTTTTGACCAATCCCGCCAGTTGAGCAAGCGCAGTGCCTCTGTTACACTTTTGCGGACATGGTTGTTCTTCCGTGGCATATTTCCACTGGCCACCACCAAATCCACCCCATCCTGGCCCTGCCCTGGTTCCGCCCGAGAAAAACCCACGAATACTGCCCCTGCTTGTGGCCATTGTCGTCCCGGGTCCCAAACACGGCGGCCATCGCACTTTGAGATGTGCTTCCACCAGCACCCAAGCACTGGGACCATGGCAGGCGACTGCAGGCAACCTGTGCCACTGGGGTGTCGGGGGGGG
>VYZS01080087.1:7045-18736 GCA_013400695.1 Neodrepanis coruscans | reverse complement strand
CTCCACCAACACACCTCATTGTTCCACCAGCCAGGGCTAAGTCTTCATTTATACTTAAAAAAAAGTCACTTACTGTGAAAAAAAAATCTAAATTCTAAACCTTTTCACTACTAATACCCTTTCACCCTATCCGTTACTAAAAAATGAATGGAAATTGAAGATTAATTTTAAACAAAAAAATTTTAGAGAGAGATCTTGAGATGGAGACAGTGAAAACTTCTTTTCCTCTCATGCTCTCACAGAATTAAAAGAAAATGCTGGTTCCTTATATAAAAAAAAAAATTCAAAATAGTTTTTTGAATAACCAAAATAAGAACAAGATTTATCACTATTCACCATGTTATGAGGTTTTAAGACAGACTGCCTGTAGAAAAGTCAGATACTGTTGTTAATTCATGATGATTTCCTTTCACATTAATATATGAATAACAGATTTGTAGAAAGCTTTCTATCCCAAAGAGTTAGAGCACTGGAACAGAAGTAGACCAAGGATCCAAATAGAGTTTTTCTTCTTTGTTTCAGAAAGAAAATGTGAAGAAGCATAAATGAGAACAAACTGGGCAAAAGGATGATTAGCTCATGTTCCCTGAACAGACAAATGTAGTGGTTGTACCTTTATGTAACCTTTGTAAATAATTTATTAACCTGCTGCCTTTTCACATAGTATTTCCAGTTATAAAACCAGATAACACTGTCTTGCATTGTGCTCTCTTTTAGTTATTGGTACAGCAAAATGTGATGTTTTAGTAAATATATTTGTTCTTCAGTTTCACACATGAAGTTATATAGAATATAGTGTGTGATGAAGGAGATAAATAAAGCCCTTTGTTGAGAAGTAGTATAGCAATGCTGTCTCATGAGAAGCCAAGACCCAGGAACGAGTGCCAGTCCCGGAATTAGGTGCATCTAGCTGAACTTCTGAGAATGCAGAAAATTTAATTAAAGCAACAGGAAGGAAAAAGAAAAGAGTTTCAAGTATAATATTGTATAACTCTAAGAAAATGAGAAAGATACCTGTAGTTTTAATTCACAAATAAGTTTCTGGGGAAGGGGGATAATTTCTAGACTGAAAATTTTTTTTCCTCTTTTTTTTTTTTTTTTCTTTTTTTTTCCCAATTCATGGAAGAAACTGCTTCATTACCATGCATACATTTGGATGAGAGAGAAATGATATGTTCTGTATTTCCAACATTTTCAACTATAATTCACTTTTCCCTCATAAGAAAGATAGTCTTGGTAGAAGTCTGTACAAAAATGTGAGCTTCTCTTCTGGATGTACCTGGAATATTCCACATGGCTTTGACTATATACCTTGAGAATTTGTGCTAGGCTTTTGTAACATTAACTAGTACAGTAAATTTATTCATCCTAAAAACATAAATTTGGAGCAAAGTTACTAGTACTTTTAAAAGAACAAGTAAAATGAAAACAGAGATCTGAAAGCTCCCAGCAGTAATTTTCAACTTGGTTTCGTAACAAGAATATTTTTTTTGCCCTATTTGCAAGGTGTAAGTCAGCACTTTTGTTACTCAATATTCTCAAATTATGTAGAAGTTGTGATTATATATTGTATTCCAAGGTTACATTTAAATAAAATGTTGAGTACTATGGTGATTTGCAAAATTAGTTACCAGTACACTAAAATATTTTTATCAGCTTCATAATTCTGAAGAACAGATAATATTTAGTTGAATGACTAGAGATATGTTGGAAATTCGTTCAATGATATTTCCATAAATTGACAGTTGACTCTAACAGATGAAGCTGAGTCATCAGTCAATCATGGCTGAAATCAGGAAGTGCAGCTGTTAAGTGCATTGATTTCATGTCTATTATGTTGGTAAGAAAGACACAAGACATTTTATCACTTCTTATCAGATTTTAACTCACTATAGGTAATCTATTATGATTTATAATTTTACCTACTTTATAATAAGAGGATTTGCTGATGTTCATGTCGCTCCTCTTCTTGTTATTTTGCTAATATTTCTCCTCATTAGAAGCCCAGCTATTTAAGTATTTTCAACCACAAGCTATTCTGATGGATTTGCTTTATGAATCAGTTGAAAAGCATCTGTTATATCGGACATGAGTGAACTAAGTATGACTTTCATAAAATACCAGTCTTTCGCTTTCTGTAGAGCTGCCTTTCTAAAACTGAAACAGATTTTCTGTGTTTGTCTACCCTGTGCATTACTCTGGTAAAAATCTCAAACCTAATAAATTTTCAATATTGCTAGTATTTTGGAGGTGCCATGAATTATCCTGACTATCTGTCATTAGACAAACAATGTCACTGCAAGAATAAGCAAAGTCTGCCTGGCTCACAACAGTTTATCATAAGCTGATCACTTAGCACCTAAAGACACCATTGAATGAAGTTAACCTCATAATCTCTGCTGAGTTTTCCTCTCTAGTTTAAAGAGACAAACTTCCACCTGCTTCTAAAATTATTGCATGATATTGTTGGTATAGCCATAGTTTAACAAGAATAATGCTTTGCAAGTAACTCCAGAGTTAAAGAGGAAATTAAACACAACCAATCAAGTAATATTGCTGCAAAATCTTACTAGTTTCTCTTCCAGCATCCTGCATAAAGCAACACATTCTTTATAAGGAAGTTCGTCTTGATTTAAGGACTACAATGATTTTTGAGGTAGATAATGCTTCTAATACTGTAATCAGAAGCAGATCTTATTTAAAAGTTAATTTATAATTTAGTGAAACTGTTTTCAAAAGCAGCTCTTAGGATAGTAGTAAGAGTGCTCTGGCATTTCAAATTCAAAGCATACCTGCACTTTTGTGTGGTTCATCTGCTGTCATCTGGTAGTTATGACTGATACTAAACCTTCTATTTTAATTAAAATATTACAGTCCCTGTCAGCAAAAGCTCCTTATGTAGATCCAATAATACACATTACTTTTTAAAATAATTGACTCAATTCATGAATAATTTATATTCAACAATTTAATTACATGCTCATGAAGATCCAAAATACAAAAACGTGTGATTAAAAATTATCAAACCAGGAAAAGAAAAAAAAAATTACTTTCTTTTCAGGATAACACTCTTATAAATACTTGAGTCAAGCTTAATACAGGAATATTAGCCACCAGTTAGTAACAGTTAGTAACTGTGAGGAGAACAGAATATTTCAACCACTGGATGTTTAAAGCCTAATTTCTGGCCTTTTGATTCAAAATGTCTTGCATGGTTTTGTACTGGTGTTTTGGGATTTGGTACTTTTCTTTCTAGTAGATGAATTTTCACTTAATAAGAGTAACAACAGAATACACATATATTGCACTGGTCACTTCATTTTATGTAGGTGCTGTATTCTTTGCAAAATGCCTATCAAAAATGAAGAAAATGATAATTTTGTACTGTTGTGGTGACTGTGCTGGAAAATTTACACATGAGATGCAGAATCCTTTATTCCATGTCTACAGTAATTCATGGGTCTTAACACTGTCTCAACAAGCCTGGGTTCAAAAATTTGCAAGAGAGTTGGATTAGACAAAACTCTTCTTTATCCTTTAAGGATCTTCTCAGTTATTAGAGGAAAATATAGAGAACTATTGCTTTCCACTAGCCATTTTATAAATCATGTCCTGGCTGTTTTTCTAATTATTGTGCCAGTTAACATTTGTTAAATATTTTCAGCTAGACTATAATTCTTAAAAAAATATTCACCTGGCTTTATTTCAAGCAGCTAAGGTGCAAAGAAGACTGTATACTTCTTGTGTTAAAGTAGCACACTGAGAATTAGAACAGATATGTACAATTGGTACAGAATAGTTTTAAATATATACTCTTGAAAAATAATCAGGCTAAAGGTTGACTATGAAAATGACTTTTGTCCTTCTTGTATATGTGCATTATGCTACAAACTTTAAGGAAAGGACATCATACATCTTTACCCACATGGGTCTGCATCATCCACTAAGATGGAGCTGCAGAGGGCAAAGTAATTACAGTCAGATGAGACAATAAAAGAGATATGTCTCACAGCTGTGTAGTAAATAAGACAGGAAATTAGAGAAAAAGAAAGAATGACATTATTAAAGAAATTGAATGTAGAACAAAATAAAGTCATAGCAATTATATTTCCCTCATATTCTGGCTATCTGAGCTTGCTTTGCTAATGTGCTGAATTTATAAATACAGATGAAGTTAATGGAAGCTTTTTGTGAAAAAGTGAAGAAGTTTATCGCAGGTCTTTGAGGCATCCAACCTAGTACAAAAAATTAAGATTGAAACTTACTTTTGCTATATTCAGTACCCATTTACAAAAAGAGAACAATATTAGTCCCTTATCAATGAGTTCTCCTTGTGAAGAAAAATAACTTTTGTTTAACAGTGCTCAGCTGCAGTGTTGCAGCAATGAACCACAGAAGCACACATTACTTGGAAGGGTCTCTGAATGTCTCCTTCCCTGATCTCCTCCTGGAAAATGGGCCATTACCAGCAATGAACAATCCAGCCATAACTTTGTCTACCTGGGTCTGGTAAAGCACAAAAGCTGAAGATCTGACAGCATCATGCTGAAGCACTTCACTACATTTCCAGTGAGGAAAAAAAAAAAAAAAAAAAAAAAAAAAAATTATGTGAAAACCAGACACAAATCCCCACAGCCACAGTTAGTAATCTTTGTACCTGTTTAGGCCATGGATTACTTTGAAGAAGAGCTTGCTATACCATTACTTGCAACTGTCCTTTGGTATTTATTAGTCTGTTCCTTTCTTTCTACTTGAGTAAACCAACCCACCTCCTTGAATCTCTCCTCATTCCACCTTGCAACCTCTCCTGCTGGATCTCTAATGGCTTCTCCAAATCCCTTTTTTATTGGAGCCACAGAACTACAGGAAGTATTTTGGTAACTCACACATTCTGCAGGAAATAACTGTTTCTAGCCACAGGCCTCCTAATGTAGCTCAGTATGCAGCCTTGTTTCACTCATGATGATGATATTCAACCAGAATATATTCAACTCATATTCAACCAGATGTCCATCCATATCTCCAGGTGCTTTTCAGTAGAATTGCTACTCAGTCATTTACTATCTACCTGGGTTATTCTGACCCAGCACTATGCATTTCTCCTTACTGAATTTCATGAGGTTATCCTAATCCTCATGTCACTCAGTTCTGAATTGCTGACATTTGTCATGTTAGTCACTTCTTTTTCAGCTGATGAATCAAAAATGCATCTTGAATGCTTCTTTTGGAATACATTTAGTCTTAATTTTATCTCAGTTTTTAATTCCCAAAAGATATTTATCAAGTAAGTTGAGTCTGAATTAAAAGGCTGAATATTTAAACTTTATGAATTATTTAGTGCTGTATTTTATGCTATTTTTAGACTATTTTGAATTTGAAGAGGGAATGAAAAAGGTCGAGTGTGCGACACGTTAATAACCAAGTAATGAATCAATACTCTTGCATTGTTAAAGTCAGATAAAAAGCTGTTTAATTCTTAAAAATCTTATGCATGCATTGGCAGCAACCCATACTTCATGTGCACATTTAAACAAGAACTCTTAGGATTGGATATGCCATTTTGTGCCAAGGACAATTCATTTTTTTCATTCTTAAAAATAAAACTTCTACCTTCAAAGATGATTGTGGGATATCCAATCTTTCCTCTGTTAGTAAACAGGATCTCAGGGACTGGAACACCTCGTAGCACCAATCTAAAACAGGAGTCTTTTTGTATCAGAGGCTACTCACGCATAGAGGAAAGGCAACAGACCTCTATTTCATAAAATGGATATTTTGTGGTATTCTTTTACTTACTATTAAAACCAATTTTGACTTCTCTTTCAGTGGTCTACATTGTTTCTAGTAATTCCAGAAACTGTTCTAGATAGCTTTACTTGTTCCTGTTGCAAAAAACAGAGGATGAAAAAAGTCTGTTGTTTCAAGAGGAACAGAATTTGCTTCACTTACATTCAGTTATTTAAGAGTTAGTTTATTTCAAAATATTTCCACTTGTTTGTGTATAGTCATGAACAAAGACAGGCACCTAGAAAAGGTGATCCTTTCCACCTGCCTTAAAGGTGAATTTTGGTCAAAACTCTGGAGATTCCGTTCTCTTTCCAATACTCACAAAAGAAATTTGGATGACTATTAACAAAGATGCTCATTAATGACTGGGTTGAGAGTTGAATCCCAACCTAGCTGATTAATTACTAAGATGTCGCTAAACTAATTTAATATCTTTTGCTAGCTCAGTCACTTTTCTTCAAGCTTCTAATCTTAAAAACACATTAATTTTTACCAAAAAAAATGACTTAAGAATCACAGAAAAGGAATAAACAGTTAATTTAGAATTATGAATATCATTAGAGGTTTTTGATTTTTAATCAATGCTTTTAAATTCTTTTCTTCATTGTGGAATGTTGGATTGAAGAATATGTATTCTACACATATCTTGCAACACAGAAAACCAGACACATAGTATTACTGTAAGCATCCTTTTGTTATGCAACTTTTGATGCAATGGTTGGAGGATAATCTTTCCCATTTTCCAGACAATAATCTTGTTGACCAGTTTATCACCCATTTTAAAATTCCCAGTACATCTGGTTTTAGACATGCCTTGCAAATGATGGATTAGGAATGGATTAGGAATTGGTTTGGGATCTTTGCAGGGTGTGAGAAGAGAGGAGAATTGTCCTAGAAGTGTTTGGCTGTTTGAGCTCTAAAATACCACGGCATCTGGGACAGACTAATACAGCACTAGAGACTTCTAATGGACCTATCCCATCATAAAGTTGCTCTTTCTCATTGAGACAGTGTATTCTGGTTGTGGCAACAAATGAGCAGAATATGTGCCTTTACAGCTGTCATCTTGCAGATGGCATATTTAGTGACAATTCTGGTTTTATCTTGTGTTTTGTAGTAACACTGGGAGATGCTGTTTTGTGATAAGGAATCCACATTTCCAGTATTTTTATTTTGTGAAGCTGAATGCAATATCCATATAACCTTGAAAGTCCTCTTTTCAGCAGTTCTAGCTCCCTTTGGTAAGTAACATTTCTTCAATGGTTGTTTTATTTCAGAGACCTGTTGTATCAGTCATGTTGCAATCATCAGTTCTAGGCATGTCTACCCTACTTTCTCATCAATAAGAAAATAACTTATCTCAAAGCTTAACAACTTTATTTGTTATTATAATTGCTTATTATCTGACTAACTGTATGTTGTAGGGTTAAAACCGAAAGTAAAAATGGTCCCTGTTGCTGCCGCGTGGGCCGCCGGCCGGGTGAGGGGGAGGTGGGGGAATGACCGCTCTCGCTCCTGGGCCACGTCTCTCCTAGGGCGTGGCGACGGGTGGCCGGGGGAAGCCCTGGGCCCTGAGCAGGAGCGTGCCTGGAGCCCGGCGGCATCGGCGGCGTCCGGCGAGGGCAACAGCGGGAGCAGCCGNCAAAGCTGGGCGTAAGCTTGCGCTGCTAAGGGGGTCCTCAGACCAGCCACGTGCTTCTTCTAATTACCCCGGCGTCTCTACGGGGGGCACACAGAGAGAGACCAGCACTATTTCCAGAGCGTCCTCATCCCAAAATGGGCCCTGGGAAACTTAATTTGTTTGTTTGTTTGCACTTTATTTGTAAGGTTTTGTGTGCGCGCGAAATAAACTGTGATATTTGTGTGTTTTCTTCATTTTTGGGGTGTGTTTGTGGCTTCTCTTGGAATCTCTTGTCCAAAATCGCTAAATTTGTGGTAAAACCACGACACTGTAATGTCTAGGAGCCTTCAAAATGAACTCCAAGTTGTTAGCAATGGACCAAGAAAATTCAGGTCATGGACAGGCTCCTATATTCAAATAATTGCAGTGGGCCAATCAATCAATATCAGTAACAAAAAGTTATTTAAATTTATTAAGTTTGATATTTATGTCTTCAGTTTTGTTTCTGTTTTTGTTTTTGTTTGTTTGTTTGTTTTTGTGTTTGGTTTTTTTTTCAGGAAAATACAGCATTTTAGAACGTGCTTTCACGTATACCCTGAAATTCAATGGAAAATCTTTCTGTTTCCAAACTTTCTTTTTCAAACTGAGCATAAGTTGAGAACTATCTATTTCTGCAACATCTCATAAGCATAAAATACACTGATACAATTGCTTCACCAGATATAGAAAATGTATTTATGATCCACTCTAATAACCACAACGTTTTAGAAACTTTTTGCAGTCAACAAGTATCAGAACACTATATCTGGGTGACGTTTAAGAGATGAAAAAAAAAAGTATTTCATTAAAAAGTTTGAAGAGATCATTAAATCATCTTGCCATATTCTATTTAGAGATTATTATACTGTTTAATCACAGCAGCACCAGAGCAGATATAAATTAAAAACATATATGAATGATTTCTATAATACAGAGGACTATATTTGTTATGCAAGGTTCTAAATTCTGGACAAAATTTGAATTTTATAGCAAACCAGTAAAACATGAAGAAGTCTTTTTCTCGAAGTTACTATATCTCTGAAAAATCAACTGCAATAGTTTAACCCATGGAAGAGAGAGAAAAAAAAATCTACCACAATGAGGGAGCAGCCTGATTAGAAGTGATTGTAAATACAAGTAATTATATGATTTAGAAATTGAAAAGCATAGTATTGATAATCCACTTCAAAATAAAATCTGCTTTAATTTATGGGGTTTTTTGGAAAGCAACTTTGTAAAATCTTGGCTGTAAGATGCAGCAAAGAAAATGACTTTCCATTTTAAGACTACTTTAGATTTTCAAAGCATATTGTAAAGAAGAATGTAAGCAAGAAACAGACACAAAGTTAAAAAAGTGAACTTTATGAAGTTGTGTGAAAACAGAGAAAGCTATGGCAGAATAAGCAAGTAAGACTGAAATATCTTGTGGGGTACATCAATATTAGAAAGAATTTAGCAATACTAGCAGTCTTTAGTAGCCATATTAGGCTATTAAGTGAAACATGAAAGCTTCATATCCGGGCATCTAAGCAAAACTAATCTTCTTCTCTGAAGGTGTCTTCACATTATCTTAATATTTCTACTTAAGACACAAGCACATTCAGCTCTGGAAACAGGCACTTGCAAACTCAAAGGAGGACATGGTAAACAAATGTGTGTATTGTCCAGCCATCTGTTTTGCATGTATGTAGCTCCTATATGTTGATGGATGATATGCATCCTTATCAAGTCATGAATTTGCCCCAACAGCAAGCACCTGCTTAAATTTCCTAGCTTTTGTTGATTTGTCTCAGTCTTAAAGCTTTTTAAATTTATATTTCCATTATTAAATAATAAAAAAGTAATAATAATGAGGTTGTGTTTATCTATTTGCCAACATTTGTTGATTTTGTGGCTGGTTCTTATTTACGTTTGAGGAGATATTTGCTAGTTGGCATCAAATAAACTTCTAATAGCTATTTGACTTTATGTCAATGTAAAGAGAAGTTAAAGAAAATATACAGTTGTGCTACATGCTTACACAAACTATACATTTTATAACTTATCAGGACTCTTGTCAATTAGGAATCTCAGTGCACAGCTTCCTAACAATTTTACTTCTTAAAGGTCAATATAAATGTAAATGCATGATTTGGGAACAACAATGATGTTATAAAGCAGTTTAGGATTACTAAAAGCAGGAAGAAAAATACCTATCATACTAAGACCTTTTCAATATGAAGCAAGCTGCAGCTATAAAACTGAGTATTGAAACATGTAGAAAAATCTTAGCTGAGTGTTTTTATAATTAAAGGCAGATAAAAGGACACTTCCAAACCTACTACTCAGCTCTTAACAAGTTTTTGAAAGCTTGCATTATTTTTGGGCAAATCTCTACTATGTAAATTTAAATGTGTACTATACTAGGCAAATTTCTGAATCACTGTGATCTCATTTGATTAGTAGAAATATGTATAAATTAACTGCCTTTGGAGTTTCCTTGAAAATATTTCAGCTGCGTTAAAGTGACTTAATGCATCTTCACTACTTCTTTAAATGACTCAAAAAGAATGTTAACAGCTGAAAAAAAAATTAGTGATATTTTAGACAAAACTGAGGTGAAATTTAGTGATATATGTGTATTGGGTCTGACTGAGGTGGAGTTAAACTTCTCCACAGAAGGCCTCACAGTGACATGCTTTGCATTGGCAGCCAGAAAGTTGTTGATAACACACCGGTGTTTCAGCTGCTGTTGAGCAGAGCTGGCACAACATCAGCACTGTCTCTCCACAACTCAGTCCCGGTATCAGTAGTCTGGGGATAGACAATATCTTGGAAGGGGCCACAGCTGGGACAACTGACCAAAGGGTGTTTCCATAATATCTGCTATGCAATAAAAAATAAGCAGAAGGGAAAAGGGGAATTTGCTGTTTATATTTGTATTCTGAAGCAACCGCTATGCATAACGAAGCCCTTCTTTCTGAGAAGTGGTTGGACATTACCTACTGATGGAAAGTAGAGAATAAAGTCTATTTTTTCTTTGCTTTCACACGCGATCTTTGCTTTTGCTTTATTCAACTTCTTTTGTTTTGGCCAGCAGGGCTTTCCATCTTATTTTCTCCCAAAACTGTCCTGCTGAGGAAGAGACTGGTGGTCAACTGGCATTCTGCCATGGTCAACTCATCATAGTATCTTAGGAGATTCAGATGGCCTCATTCTATCTGTTTAAAATTACCCCAAGTCCAGAAAGCTTGGAATATTTTTAATCATATTAACTCATCTACTTGAACTTTATGTTAACATTAATTAATATAGGAAATATTTTTCTTTTATGCTGATGTTAATAAAAGGAAAAAGGAATTTTTTACTATACAATAGTGTCCAGTTATGTGACTTTATTGGGAAGATTTGTAACACCAATGAAAATAGAAAAGCTCTAGGAAAAGACAGCCACTGGCTCTGCCAAATGTACAAAACAAGAGAGTGCATTTTGTGTGTTCGTATTTCTGCTTTTTGTTTCCACATAATATTTCCAGGGAACATCCAGAATCCATATGGCTTGCACAACAGCTATCCCATCACATAGCAAGCTACATATTGACTGATAATTGAGGTGACTCAGTTATCAGTGCTTAGTGTTGCCTATTGACCCCATATTTCAGCTTCCTTTTGCACATCCTATGCCCATCACAGTAAGCAAAGCTCTGACAGCAATTCAGCCCAATGCTTGCTGTGATATCTTGTTCATTCTCTTCTTCCTCAAACACATGCATGGCCAGGAGATGGAATTAATGATCCTTGTGGGTGCCTTCAAACTCATCACATTCTTTAATTCTGTGATAGAGTCCAAAAGGGTAGGGAGTTTATTGCCAGATGTGTTCTGCCTCAGACATTTGAAAAAACTAAGATGAGTGATGGGCTGTGGGGTGTTAATGGCATCGTCTTGAGCACAAGCTGGCTATTTACCTCACTGCTCTCAGGAGACTTGGTTACAAGTATATCAGGAAAGAAGAGTTCTTCCATTGCTGCCTCTTGCATTATTGTTTTGCATTATCTTTTGTAGATTACAAACAGAAAGGTTAAACTACTAGTGTGTTATTGATTGTTAACCAAATTTTAATATTCTAAAATATTTTTCATAGTAAAGAAATAGAAGAGATTAAATAGAATTTGTCAGAGTATTAAATTAATTTTGAAAATTGTGACTTGCAAATATTGTGTACTAATATTGTTTTATTGTAAATAAATAAGTATATATACATATA
>VYZS01080086.1:40071-53578 GCA_013400695.1 Neodrepanis coruscans | reverse complement strand
GCTCCAGTGGTTATGCAGTAAATAAACTTTATAGTATCATGTATCAAACAGATTCCTTGCTAATTTGCAGTTATTAAATTTGAGTAGGTTGGAATTGGATTTGTTGTTTCTTTTCTTCAGTGGAGATAAGCTTGAGATGTGTATGAAGGAGCTGAAAACCAGCTATTTTATAGTAGACTGTGATGTGTATTAAGCTCCTTACTTTATTTTTTAGGGAATATATGCCAACGTTGGAGGAATTTTTTGAAGAAGCTATTGAACAAGCAGATCCTGAAAACATGGTTGAAAATAAGTATAAGTATGTTGATCTTCATGTTTCACTTGATTTTAATCTCTTTCGTGTTTGGATTGTTCAGGAAAACAGATTGTTCTTAACAGTACTAGTATCTGTGCAGGACTCCAGTAGTGCACAAAAAATTTTTACATTTGGACAGAGTTATATTATTTACTAAATGTCTCATCCTTTTTTTTGGTGCTTTTATTAGATGCCATACTTTACCAACTAAACTTGTGTTTTATTGTAGGGCTGTGAACAATTCTAACTATGGCTGGAGAGCACTGAGACTTCTGGCACGCAGAAGTCCCCACTTCTTCCAGCCAACAAACCAACAATTCAAGAGTTTACCTGAATATCTAGAAAACATGGTAATCAAATTAGCCAAGGAGCTGCCTGTAAGTAATGTTATTCTATAGTAATAAATGCTGAATTCATTTGACTTCCTGCTTGTCCCTCTGCAGTCCAGTTGGTACCCAAGGACAGAGAGGGGCAAAAAAAAGTAAAAGAGGAAAAAGGTTTGTACACTAAAGTAAAAATTACAAATAAAATTATTCCAATCTATAAAGATCACAGTAACACTGAACTGAGTAACACTGACTAACCAAGTCAGTGCTGAATCCTGCCTTGTAGTCTGTGTAAAAAACTGTGGTAATGCCATTGGAAGGCACATAACCCAGCGATTTCTTGCAGATAGAAACACCTGCTTCTTTATTGAGACCTTCCTTGTCTGTAATGTGAAGCTCCTGAGGTACAAAGGTTGGATTGTAAAACAGAGACCTCTGGTTTGTCCAGCCATCAGAGTTAACTGTATGCTAATGGCAGGTTTAGGAAAAATGTGGGGAGAGGACATGTATTTTAATTTGTTTAATACATTAAGGTATCACTGTATGGAATATTCCTGATGGTGTTACTGTCATGTATCAAATGTTGTGGCAAGAAACAAATAGGTACATAAGGCATGTGGCTGAAATGTAGAAAAAGAGGAAACCTGATCAGTAGCTAAATCAGAGAGTGAGAAGTTTGTTGTTCGCATGTTTGTTTGCCACCTTTCAGAAGTCTGAAAGTGTAGAAAATGTGGGGAATTCCCAGGTGAGGAGTAAAATTAGTGAAGAAGAATTTTTCTTAAAAAAATGTTCATTACCAGTGACCTCAAAGTTGGTTGGTTGGTTTTGTTTGATTTTTTTTGAAGTAATAAAGCTCACTATGTCATTCTTAGTTGTTGTTACTATGAAAAGGAGAGAGTCCTGTGAAGTCAGTGGATACTTCTACTTGGTTTTTAGTTAGTAATATGTTTTATTAGAACACTTGTTACTGGTGTTTTGGATTCCGGAGTCTGTGGGGGATTTTTAATTCTCATATTGTCAGGTTTTCCATTCTGACACATTCCAGAGACAAGCAGAGAGCTGTAAAATTTCTCTTTGAACACGAAGTTCATCCAGTGATGTTTAGTTCTTCCATTGTAGCCTCCTTCTGAAGAAATAAAAACAGGTGAAGATGAAGATGAGGAAGATAATGATGCTTTACTAAAGGAAAACAATGAAAGTAAGATTTGCATGTTTTCAGTTTTTCTCTTGATGTGTTTAAACACAGTTTTTACTGAGGGCCGTCAGTCTTGCTTGCCCCAGCTCTTCTGACTTGAACCAGCATTCATACCAAAGTGCAGCCTTTGAGGCACCAGTAGCAACCTCCCAGTCTCATGGGCTGCAGTGCTAAAAGCATCCAACTTGTTAGATTAGTACTTCGATAAGGAGCTTCTTTCACCTTTTCTACATGGTGTATGTCTATAGTGTCAGTAGGTGTTAATACTGAAATGCCAGCTTTGCTGTGTAAAAGCCCACCTGAGCATTCCTTGCCCTGCTTTCCTGTTCTCTCTGCCCTCTAATTGCCAGAGTAAGTGCTTCCCTCTAGTCCCTGCTGGTGTGAGTAGTTACGGGACTTTCCAAAATGCATATATTCCAACTCTGAGATCTTTACTTCCTCTTAATTTAAAATATCTTAAAGTCAAAAGCTTCTCTGTGAGAAGAGCAACCTTCCTGACAAACATCATTCCTTACTCATTTCTGTCCACAAACCAATCCTTCCATTTGTCTCTTGCCTGTGACCCTGGTATGTCCTGCTCCCAGGTGTCCTTCCCATCCCTTTGTCTGTGAATCTGCCCTCTTCTGTGCTCATTTAGACATTCATCTCACGGGACCTTTTTCCTTGTGTGTTGTCTCCCTTGTCTCCTTGTGCTAGCTCCTGCATCCAGCGTGGGCAGGTGGGATATGCAGGGCACAGAAGCCAAACACTGAGTACCTCTGGCAGTTTTGTTGAAAGCTTTTTCCTGTTAGTGGAAAGCCACCTTTGGGCCTCTCTCTTCTGTTGCCCTTTTCCATCCAGCACTTGACCTTTTCCACAGTCTCCTTTCCAACAGTAGGGAAGTTCTCTCCTCTTTAGCTTAATGCTAATTGACACAGCCTTGGTGGTGTCACTGTGTGGGATTTACATCTTTCTTTAAATCTTGTCTTAAAGCAAAGATGGCAGAGCTGTGTTCTGCTGTACACCACTGTGCTTGGATGCAAAGGAAGTGATCTGAGGGCAGACATTAGTTGTTTTGTTGTTTGGGATCTTCCGTCCTTTTCCCTACATCTATGTAGTGACTTTAGTTCAGATAAATGAGTGTGACTGGATAAGCACAATTTCCACTCCATGCCAGCTGGATCTTCATGTGGCACGAGGGTGAGATATTTAATAAGAATACAATCAATTTCTATATTTAAGTAATTCAGTCTTTGGTTTGGGATTTTTTTGTTATAAAATTGTGGAAAAAAATATAAGTGGTAAGTCATAGATTGCAGACCATGATAAGAAATGAATATGCAAACTCACCTGTGTAATCACTGCAGCACCTGGCTTCACAAGCAGAGAATAGTACTCCATGGTTTTTATCCTAATGCCAGAATGACAGAAAATTCCTTAAAAGTATTGATTACACATTAAAGTTACTGTCAGTCACAGTCTGCTGCCAATAGGAACATGAGAAAAAGGTAAGGAAGGTTTGTTTTACCTGGGTTAACTTGGACTAAAGTGACTTAAGAAATTCCAAAAGACAATGAAACGTTAAAGATTGCTCTGCATTTTAATGTTACGGTTGACTTGTGTTGAAAAATGTAGCCTGCCTGTCAAAATCCTTGTTTTCATTTGGAGGAGGCAGTTCTGATGTACTTAAGACTTTAGCACTTCTCTCTCAATGTGATTCGAGATAACATAAAAAAAAAGGTTTTCTTTATCATGGACAATAAGGGACATTCCTCTTGAAACCCAGTTAATACATTTGTAAAAATGTACTCCTGGAGCTCAAATAGGTTTTAACAACAGGAAACGTGTAGGTCAGTCTGTCAATAAATAAACAGAAGATGTACACTGGGCTGCAGCACGGTAGGTAGATTATATTTGTAGTTGCTGGAGATGTTCTCTGCATCTCACCGATTCCTTCTCTTTTTTGCCCAGGTCCAGAGGTACAACGGGACAAGGCCATGACAGGCGAACAGATCGAGTTTTTTGCCAACAGACTTGGGGAGCAGTGGAAGGCCTTGGCCCCCTACTTGGAAATGAAGGATTCTGATATCCGGCAGATTGAGTTGGACAGCGAGGATGTGAAGATGAGAGCAAAGCAGCTGCTGGTGGCCTGGCAGGATCAGGAGGGTGCACACGCCACCCCTGATAACCTGATCACTGCGCTGAGCAAAGCCGGGCTCAGTGACCTTGCCGAAAGCTTGACCAACGACACTGAAGGCAGCGGCTAACTTACTTCAGCTGCCTGTTTGTTTGACTTGTGGGGGGTTGGGGGTGTTGTTAATTGTTACTGTTCTGGTGGTTGTCATTGATAATTGTTACTGTTGTTGCTAGGTTACAGATTTTTTTAGGTATTTTTTGTTCAGTAAATGATAAAGGTTTTTACTAACACTGTTAGTGTCTGGATTTTCTGAGAAAAGGATTAGTCATGCTGACCAAGAAATGGGAAGCTTCATCTTGGGTGGTGGAAACATAAAAGGGAGGATGGAGAGTCAAGGCAGCTTCAGATGCAGGCTGCAGGAGGGTTTGGCACCAGCAGAACTTGGGTGGTTCTCGTTGGACACAGTGGGCAATAGCGTCTCTTAACTGTCACTGCCTCTGTGCCTGCTCTCAGAGCAGGGAGGGCCTGTCTATCAGGGACTTCTGAGTCTTTACACTCTTCTGGATGGTGGGAAACTCCAGACTATCAAAACATACCTGTTACAGGTAAAATAAGAGGCTTGTGATAGAGCTCCAGGTCATAGCATTGACTTCCAGTGAAGTGCTGTCCTACTTTCCCACTGAAGAACTGGTTCTCTCTGAACCTTAATAGCGTTCAGGGGCTTTCCATGCTTGTTTTCATTAGTGATTATTTTTAGCCTCTCCATATATTTGGCAATGTAGGAACTCCCCTGAGTCATGGTATACAAGGTAATTTTTTTGTCCCAGGCTACTCTGAAGTGAGTTTCATTTTAATGACATGGCTGGCTGTAGATGGTAACAAGCTGTTTTTCCCTCAAAAAAGCAGGAGATTTTTGTGGTGTCAAGTGACAGCTGGCTACGACTTGTTTTGTTGCTATTATTTCTTGTCTGTCATTCACTGACATCTCAAAATGGTGAGCATTTGGCAAAAACTACGTACCACTGAACATTTCTCTATTGTTTCAGCTGCTAAATCACAGCTGTGGGTGGGTGTCCAGGGTAGTTTGCTTCCACCTCAGAGGCAAGTTCCTGTCTGCAGAGCCACTGATGAGAGCTTTGTGCTTGCTGCATCACCTTGGGTTTAAATGTTAGGAATGTGATTAGATCCTGCAGTGAAGGTTGGTAGGGGCTGAGATATAGGACAGCTCTTGGAAATAAAAGCCCAAGTCCTACCTCCTGCTGCAGGTGCAGTTTGGTACAAGGTATGACATGTAAGTTTCAGTTGATTGAGGGACTTGAGCATATTTTGAGTGGAGGTGTGCAGGGATGACTGACAGCTCTTCAGTGGGGCCTGCCTGCTACAGCAATGCTGAGAAAGCTGAAGATGACAATGGGATGGGAAAAAATGGGAGTTCCATGAAGCAGCACTCAGGCACAGGCACCATCCCTCCTTCCTCTCTAACAGAGGCAGAACAAGCCTTTAGGAATGAAGGAGCCCTGCAGTGTTTCTCTGGTGCACACAAGAACAGAGCCAGTACTACACTGAGGCTTCCTTACTGGACAGAGTTCATCTTTTTTTAAAATACACAGGAGGCCTTTGGTGTGCTCCCAGGGAATGCTGTGCAGGGAAGGTGGCACCACAGTTCTAAGGCAGAGAAACCACCACTGAAGGCCAGAGCCAATGCCACTGTCCCCAGGGAAGGGTAAAAGAGAGGTTCCTTACAAGCAAGTGGGGCAGACACAGACTCACACCCACAGAAGTGAAGGTGTTTTGTATGAATATGGACCAGCTCTCCCAGAAGTGACTGGGACACATCAACACTTGCAACCTCTACACCAAGGACTGAGGGTGTTGGTGGCCTTGATAATACTTTTCTGGCTCTTTTTACTACAGTCACATTGACTCCCAGTTAATTGCTAAAGAAGTTCCTGTAAGTTAAGCAAAGCCATCTGTGCAGCCACCATGCTGGACTTATCTACTGAGTAAAGAGTAACAAGACAGGAGATAACATTCCTACAGCTTTAGAAAAAGTGGCTTTATTCCATGACTACTTCGAGATTCATCAGTGGTGGCCCAAGAAGTGAAAACAAACACGTACTGACTACTCTACCAGGACAGGAACTGTTTTTAATGGAGACACACTGTTGATCACAATTTATTTTGAAATCATGAGATGCCAGCAACAGAACAGACTGAATCAGCAGGTCAGGCTGGACAAATACTTGATTGTAGCCACAGCTGTTGGCTACAGGCAGCAGCACTGAGTTACACAACAAGGCAACAGTTTCTCTTCTACCTTCCTAACAAAACTGCCAGGTAAGGCAAAGGATGGACAGCTACTGAATTGTGGTATAAACCATGCAAGAGTAACAAATGTGACAGTAGGTGTGTAATAAATACTTGATGACATTAGAGAGGAAGGAGAGGTTCATTTAAAAAAAAATTATCTTCTGCAAGACATTAAAGCTATTTTAAGTATTGTCACCACCACAGTTGGCAGTCCAGTCCAGTAGTGACTAATTGGTACATGGATCAGTTTTAAAACAATATCCCTCTTCACATGAAAAGGTTTGAACAAATTTATCCACCTGCTAAAGCTCTGGGGTTAAAGAAGTGATCAGTAATCAACATTTATTTCACACCTAGGCAGAAGGACTAAAATGGAAGACTACTGTTCAGCTTCATCTTCAACCACTTCAATTCTGCGAGGCCCGTAGAGTAGAACATAAGCTATATGCCAGTCTCCACCCCCAGATAACCTCAGAATATCTTCAGGTGTAACGATGCTGACTTTGTCATCATCAAATTTAATCCATTCATCTGCAAGAAAAACAAGAGGATTATTTATACATAATGTGAAGCTTGCTTAAGAGCCCCATAAATGGAAGGAGCTATGAAGTTAGTGGTTCATGGTGATAGAATTTTCTAATTTTTTTTTACCTTGTTTCCTTTTAACCCAAGACACATAATGCCCAGAGGAACTTGATCTGCCTTGATGTGTCAGCACTGCCTGCAGGTCGTAATAGCCGCAATTGTTAGAACCAATATCTGAAAGGAAGAGGGCAGGGGGAAAAAAAGTTTTGTCAACTTGCATAGCTGCAGTATTTTTAGCAGCTTACAGACCAAAGACACATTAGCCATGCCCCAGCACTGTAGTTGTGTAAAGCCCCATTTACAGCATGGTACAAAACCATTGTGAACTGAAGGCAGCAGCTCTCAGCCAGGAGAGACTCTCAGGAAACCCAGAATGTTGTGTGTTCCCATGAAATAAATACGTATCCAGCGAAGGGTGAATACTTCCAGCCTTCAAGCACCAAGCCCCCAAAACTGAGGCAACATCAGCACCACCAAAGCACTTTTATAATACCAGTGTAAGTTTTTCTTTTGATTTCAGTTTTTTACCACCCACGGACAAGGCTGTGAGCAAATCAACATCACATTACATGCAAATGTCTTCTGATGTGCATGTATTGTATTATCACCAGCTCAACAGATGGGTGGCAATTATGCCTTTGACTATCTCGATGTTCTGCCTCACCTAATCTTTCCATTCCTTAAATTTGTCAGTTTCTGAAGATTAAATTTTCAAAGGCATTAAAAAGAGCCAGGGTTCTCAAAATATTCCTACCAACAGGCACACTTAAACACAAGCAAGTAGAAAGCTGCTTTTAAGTAGATTTCCTTCCCTCTACTCACCATCAGGAAAAGAAAATGGTTCATATTTAACTTCTTTCTGTGCACCATCACTTTTACTAGACTGAAAAACAGAATATACTGAATTAATGTGGAACAGTTTAATAAAAACTACAGCACAATCGTATTGAATTCCAACTATCCCCTCATTAAAACACATTTCTAAGCCAAAATATTTTTGTTCAACTTGAAACAAGTGCTGTTACTGTATTTTTTAGGTGGACGTAAAAAAGCCTTATCTAAGCAAGATCTGTTTTAAAGCAAATATATAATCATTTTAGCACATACTGCCTATACTGTTCACCCACCAGACTTACGGATTTGTTTATGAAACAATTCTGCAGTAGAGGATTAATTCCTTGTTAGAGGCCTAAAAGAAGTGCCAACACAAAAATATCAGAGCCAGACTACATGCCAATACATTTTGTTTGAAAATAGAACTCTTTCCTTGCTCCCATCTGTGTAAGAGGGGATACAAGCCTTATCCGAATGTTTAAATGAATTTGCCAGGAGTTAGGCCAGGAAAAGACTAGCACACTTAAAAAAAATGGCTTTTTTTGTGAAAGACAGAGAAATTTTAGAATATGTAGAGAGGATACAACATGAAACTATTAACCAAGTTTGTACAGTACTGATTTTAGGCTCACTAGTGCTTATATTCTAAATTTTATCAGTCAGACATGTAGCAGTCCCTCATACAACCCTTTCCAGCTGAAGAGCAGGGAACAGCTTCCTACACTCCGCTGAAGAAGTGACCAGCCAGCAAACAGCAATATTTGAAGAGTATAATTTTTTGTAATTCACAGAAAACCATTAGGCATAGCCCTGGTAAGCAGAAGCATCACATTTTAATACATTTAACACACGTTATCTGTCTACAGCATTTAACATTTCTCATCAAGCAATCATACCAAAGCAGATACTGTATTTTCACGAAGATGTATGATACAAAGATCTAAAGCTCAATACCAAGGTATTTAAAGAAAATAATACATTTAAGGATGTCAAGTTTTCTCTAGTCCTTATTAGCACCCTGATTTCAGATGAGTAACTTAATTAAAATGTCAGGAGACTTACATTCTTTGGCTGTTGATTTACTTTTTTGTCTTCTAGATCTTTGAATTTTGATCGATAAGAAACCATTTTTTCCTGAAGGTCTGGTGTACACAGCTCATACACATCCAACATAAGAGGAAATTTAACATCCTAGGAAGTAAAAAGCATAGAGATTTCTTAGCACAATTTGATACTCCACATTAAAGTGTTCTCCCATGGGAAGACAACACGAAGTCAAATTAAATGCAACTCTCCTCACATTTATGGCAACCTGATCTACTGAAATTGTGGGGACAGTGCTTACCTAAATGGCTACAATGCTTTCACAGAAGAATGTCTAATTCAGTATAAACAGAATCACAGAATCAACGAGGTTGAAAAAGATCTTTGAGATCATCAAGTCCAACACCTATTAACTAACACCATCTCATCAACTAAACTATGGCACTAACTGCCACATTCGGTCTTTTATTTAAACACTTCCAGGGATGGAAGATGCCCCACCTCCCTGGGCAGCCCACTCCAATGCCCAGTCATTCTTTCAGTGACGAATTTTTTCCTAACATCCAGCCTAAACTTCCCCTGGTGCAGCTTGAGACTGTGTCCTCTCAGTCTGTCACTGGTTGTCTGAGAGAACAAACTGACCCCACCTGGCTACAGCCTCCTTTCAGGTAGTGGTAGAGAGCAATAAGGTCTCCCCTGAATCTCCTTTTCTCCAGGCTAAACAATCACAGCTCCCTCAGACACTCCTCATAGGGCTTATGTTCCAGACCCCTCACCAGCCTTGTTGCCCTTCTCTGGATGTGTTTGAGCACTTCAACATCCTTCCCAAATTGAGGGGCCCAGAACTGGACACAGCACTCAAGTTGGGGCCTAATCAGTGTTGAGTACAGGGGAAGAATGACTTCTCTGGTCCTGCTGGCCATGCTATTCCTGATACAGGCCAGGATGCCATTGGCCTTCTTGGCCACCTCTGCACACTGCTGGCTCGTGTTCAGCTTCCTGTCAATCAGTACCCCCAGGTCCCTTTCTGCCTGGCTGCTCTCCAGTCACTCTGTCCCCAGCCTGTAGTGCTGCAGGGGGTTGTTGTGGCTGAAGTGTAGAACCTGACACTTGGATTCGTTAAATCTCATGTTGTTGGATTCAGCCCATCTATCCAGTCTGTCCAGGTCCCTCTGCAGAGCCCTCCTACAGCTCCAGTAAATTGACAATGACCCCCAACTTGGTGTCATCTGCAAACTTGCTAACGGTGGACTCAATCCCCTCATCCAGACCATCAATAAAGATATTAAACGTACCACCATAAATTACTACATTCAGTATACATTAGTAAGTCAGATTCTTTATTAACTATCATATTTTTAACACTACAGAAATACCTATGCAGGCCTAAGGTAAAAAACAAAAGGCATGTAGAATGACTGTAACTTGCAAAAAATGTCAGTATTTGTTATCCAAATAATCTTGTAAGATAGTTAGCAGGTATGTTCAATATTTCTTTTCTTCCTCTTGCAAGGAAGTAGCATCTATCATGATCTCCCTGGGCAGCCTATGAGATCTGTCAGCCAAGGCCAATAGAAAAAAAACAACCCTTGAATGTTTAGCTATTTGCAGCCGGTTCTTGCATTTGTCCATCAGAAAGTGAAACAATTAAAATAACTAAGACAGGAAGTATATGACAGCATAAACATTTCTCATCAACTAACTCTCAACAACCAAAAGCATGGCCCTCTCCTTAATTAAACATTCTCCTCTGAAACACTGGTGAAGAGAGATCAAAAAACATTCTAACAGCACTGAGGCAAATTCACTTCTGCCCCTTACTTTCTCCCTCAGTCTATTTTACTAGTGTAGTTTGCCACACACCATCACAACTGGAACAAAGCTACTTTGTACTTAAGCAAAGAAACTGCACTGTTAATATTTTGAAATGCAATTTAAAAAACAAAAAACTTAGTCTTCAAGTACTAGTTGTCTACCTATATTAAAAACTCACAGGAAAGCACAAAGAGGAATTAAACTTCAATACACAGAAAACTTACCTTAAGAACTTTGGCATTCACAGATTCTTTCTCTTTGTAAAAAAATCTAACCATCTGAATAGTCAGGTAGGCTGGCAAGCGACTAATTTTGGACTGTAAAAATGTAAACAAATTAGAAAAAGCTATTACTTTTGATATTCAGAGACCTTAAGCACTGCTCATCCTAAATTACAGCCTATTATGTGAACACAATCACACACAAACCCATAGGAACATAACAACGTCTCCTATTTTGAAGCTCTGTGCAGAAGTGTAATCAAAATGGTTATGTTTAACTGGTCTTAAATTTCTTGGTAGTGGGTACTTAGATGCTTTATAAACATAAATCACATGTTGTTGCAGCAATAACTTTGTGTTTTGGGACAAAAAAATGACAACATTTCAAAGAATTATAGAGAGCAACAGAAGTAACACTCACAGATTTGATATAGAGTGCATTTCTCTGCAGCGTTGGAGAGAGTTTGGTGATTTCCTCCTGAAGACGCTGTTAAAAGAAAAAAAAAAGTAATACATGTTCATCATAAAACAGAGCTTAATGAAAAGCACAACTGGAGTAAACAAACCATAAACTAATTCTTGTTCTGCCAGTCTCTTCTGTTGCTATCAGCTATTATGAAACACAGGATTTTGAAATTCCTTGGCAGAAAGACCATGCCCATTCTTTCCTTCAGCTCCAGGCTCATTCCTGAATCCTGACAATACTGTTCTTCTCTGCAGAAAATTTTATTCTACAGGAGTAGAAGTCACAATTTGCTTTGGTTATGAACTGTATCTGGACTTGGTTACAAATGTAGCATGTTGCGTTTGTAACAACTAACGGAAATCTGAAGTTTCCTGCGACAAGAATATTTGCACATTTCTGAGAACCATGCACCTTGCTTTGAGTCCTGTACAAACCAGAGCACTGCCCTGCTCTTACAAAAATACTCTCCCAAGTGTTACTACAAAGGTTTTGTAGTAACTCCTCTCCTTGCTACTTCAGACTCTCCAAAAAGCCCATAAAATTCCAAAATACACTTATTTATATAAAGCACAGACTACTTTAAGAAGTTCTATTTTAAATAAATTTGAAAGATGACGTTGTCTCATGGAAAATAACACCCCCTTCAAAATCTGCAAAATCAAACTTAAGTTCAATTGTTCCATCATCTGGGTTTTTTTATCTTGGCAACCAAAACACCACACTACTTTAAAAGCTGACTTCTGGACTTTTTGGGAACCAATTACTGCATCTTTAAATCATGACACTGCTCAGTCTAGAGCAAAAGCCAGCTGAACAAAGAAGTAACAAACTGTCTTGCACTTGGCTACCTGCATGGGGAAGATCGTGTTAGGGTCAAGAAAACACTCTGTTGAAGTCTGCTTGACATCAACACAGCCAGCTTCCCACTGAACACCAAAAAGATTCTTGAAATCTTATAAACCTTTGACAGCAGATGTCAATTCCAAGACACAGATTAAAAAGAGAGTTCATCTAGAATTTCAATTAAATGAAGGTGGCAGTGGCTTACCAATTTTAGTCCTGTAAACAGATATTTGACTTCTTGATTGATAAAGCAGCTAAGCTGAAGTAGATTCTCCTTTCCTTTAGTTACTTCCTCTTCTTCGGCTTCCGTACATTTCATGCTTCACAAAATTAAGGAAAACCATCATGCACCAAGAGCTGCACTACTGCTCTAGTGAAAACAACATGCCAAACAGCACAGTATTTTAAGGCAATTCCATGCTTGTGCATTGATAGTGCTTTTACTTCTCATAGTATAAAACAAGATTTGAACAGCCCTTCCTTCTAAAGAATCTTTGTGGCTAATGACCAGCTGAGGCAGACAGCATACCAAAAAAAGTAAAATAAGTCTTTGATCACCATTTAAGCTGAGGCCTGCTCTGTTCTTTCTTCTCCCCACCACCCCATCCAACCTCCAGGACACCAAACATAACTGGCTGCCAACACCAAGCTAGGAGGCTCTTCTGCAACATTATGCTCCATTGTTGTTTACAATTAATAAAATTCTTCTATTTCTGCTGCTGGCCAGACTTCTCATTTCTTTCAACATGCAGAGCTTCCTTTCCCTGCCTTGTGTCTGTCCTCTTCACTGAAACAAAGTCCATCCTTCCATTATTTTCTACACATTCTTCTAATTTTTCTGTCTGTCTTCTCCTCACACTTCTACCCCAAACCTTTTGTCTCATCCACCTCCTTCCAACTACGTATTTTTCTGACTGCACCTATTCTACAAACATAATCACACTTTGAAGGTTTGCAACATCAATTTTCTAACAAGTCTCTCCTTCTTGCCATTGACCTATGCATCATTCCTCTTAGCTACACATTCTGCAAATCCAAGTATTTCAAAGATAACAAACATTACGATACAGGGAGAGAGATTCATGACTCTCACCTTAAAAGAGGCCTTTATTCTTCTTTCACCACCAAGCTACGATATATAGTACCTCATCTAAGAGGATGTTTCCTTATTACAGACAAGCAAAATACACAGTGTAATTCTCTCTAAAAGTGGTGCTCAGTTTCATGACAGCCAGGATTTTGGGGTGGAGAAGTGGGAAAAGAGTGATACTTGCCACGAGATGCGTGCCCCACTTTTGTTCTTGCTATAAAAAAGCTACTAGGAAGTTGTCAACTGCATTTCTGTCTTACTTATCTAATAGTGGACATCCAATTTATTTCTTAAGAAAACAATCATGCTACCTTTTGTGCACATTTAGTATGACAAATATATCAGCAACACCCCTTATAAGCAAAAA
>VYZS01080086.1:4030-16152 GCA_013400695.1 Neodrepanis coruscans | reverse complement strand
TTTATATATATATATATATGTATATATATGAAGTACAGATTACTGTGATGATATTAAAATTGTAAAGGATTGGTTGAACATTATTAAATGCATCCTTTTTCTTAATAAAGAGAGGCCCTGAGGGAAGCTTGGTCAGGGGTACATGAACACTGAAACTGCCTGCCCTGGCTTTGTCTCTTTGGCCTGTTGCAGGCCCATCCAAGCATGGCTCCTTCCCATCCTGAACTAACCAGGTGCAAGCCAGCTTGGATCCAAAAGCTGGGGCTGTCCTTAGCAAAATACTGTGTGCAGGCCAATAGGCCTGGCAGACTTTATAAATGCTGGAAGATGGGTCAGAGCAAGGCCAGATCTGCTTAGAAAAGGCTTTTGCACTATGAAATCTCCCTTGACCCAGTTCTGAGGAGCACAAGTGGTAGGTGTACCATCAGACAGTAACAAACAGGTGCTGTGATAAAGCAAAAGGCATGGGGAACAAAACCCCTTTCCAAGGCATGTTTTAAGCTCCTTTGTGATGCCTGCAGTAGAACAAAGATTCATATTAAATAATCAGGGACTCGGGAATTAAAATAATGCATTAACATTTCTTGTTTATTTACAGGGCAAGATGGGTTATCCAGTATATTGAGAGATGCGTTTATTAACATACATTTTATTTTCTGTAAGAAAACTTAGTATGAGCCAGCAGTGTGCCCAGGTGACCAAGAAGGCCAATGGCATCTTGGCCTGTGTTAAGAACACTGTCACCAGTAGGACTAGGAAAGTTATTATTCTGCTGTACTCGGCACTGGTGAGGCTGCACCTCGAGTACTGTGTCCAGTTCTGGGCCCCTCAGTTTAAGAAAGATGTTGAGTTGCTGGAATGTGTTCAGAAGAGCAACGAGGATGGTGAAGGGGCCGGAGCACAAGCCCTATGAGCAGTAACTGAGGGAGCTGGGGTTGTTTAGCCTGGAGAAGAGGAGGCTTAGGGGAGACCTTATTGCTCTCTACAACTACATTAAGGGAGGTTGTAGCCAGGTGGGTGTCAGTCTCTTCTCTCAGGCTCCGATGACAGAACAAGAGGACACAGTCTTAGGGTGTGTCAGGAGAGGTTTAGGCTGGATATTAGGAAAAACTTTTTCACAGAGAGAGTGATTTCTCATTGGAATAGGCTGCCCAGGGAGGTGGTGGAGTCACCATCCCTGGATGTGTCTAAGAAGAGGTGGGATGATGTACTTAGTGACATGATTTAGATGATGGGATGGTATTGGGTAATAGCTTGATGATACGTTAGGTAATAAGTAACAGGTTGGACTTGATCTCTACAGCCTTTTCAAATCTTAATTCTGTGATTCTGTGTGATTCTTTGAATATAATGTTCTTATGAACCTGTCTGTGTATCATGGAATGGTTTGGGCTGGCTGGAAGAGACCATGAGCAGGGATGTTATCCACTACATCATATTGCTCAAGGCGCCATCCAACCTGGTCTTCAGCCCTTACAGGGATGAGGCATCCACAGCTCCAGCGTATCTTTTATGTATCTTCAGGCTTGAAACATTATATTAAATGTGTATTTTCAGCTCAGGTAGGCTGCAATCACATTTTTAATTGCTGCCTACTGGGTAATTCCCATGCAAATTAAAAAAATCCAAGTTGTAAATGGTATAGGTCCAATTTTTCAGTGTCCCTATATGCTACAGTACTGTACATGTTTTAAAAAAGTTATTTTTCCTGATAAATGTAAGCATTCTAGTTCGCTGTGCTGCAAACCTGTTCCCAAATGAATGCCCAGAAAAAGAGGAACAGAAACCAGATACTTGAACACAACTCTGCTGCACATGGTCTTCCCAGCACCACAGAGGGCTGAAGTGAGGCCTGAAGAGACAGCGCTGGGGCTGCCCGATCCCTGTTTGGAGAGGGAGGGATGCAGGAGGGACCCAGGGCATGGCACAGCACAGGCACTCCCAACCTGAAAGCCACTGCTACACTTGATCCCTGTCTCACAGCANTTCAGAAGAGCAACGAGGATGGTGAAGGGGCCGGAGCACAAGCCCTATGAGCAGTAACTGAGGGAGCTGGGGTTGTTTAGCCTGGAGAAGAGGAGGCTTAGGGGAGACCTTATTGCTCTCTACAACTACATTAAGGGAGGTTGTAGCCAGGTGGGTGTCAGTCTCTTCTCTCAGGCTCCGATGACAGAACGAGAGGACACAGTCTTAGGGTGTGTCAGGAGAGGTTTAGGCTGGATATTAGGAAAAACTTTTTCACAGAGAGAGTGATTTCTCATTGGAATAGGCTGCCCAGGGAGGTGGTGGAGTCACCATCCCTGGATGTGTCTAAGAAGAGGTGGGATGATGTACTTAGTGACATGATTTAGATGATGGGATGGTATTGGGTAATAGCTTGATGATACGTTAGGTAATAAGTAACAGGTTGGACTTGATCTCTACAGCCTTTTCAAATCTTAATTCTGTGATTCTGTGTGATTCTTTGAATATGTTCTTATGAACCTGTCTGTGTATCATGGAATGGTTTGGGCTGGCTGGAAGAGACCATGAGCAGGGATGTTATCCACTACATCATATTGCTCAAGGCGCCATCCAACCTGGTCTTCAGCCCTTACAGGGATGAGGCATCCACAGCTCCAGCGTATCTTTTATGTATCTTCAGGCTTGAAACATTATATTAAATGTGTATTTTCAGCTCAGGTAGGCTGCAATCACATTTTTAATTGCTGCCTACTGGGTAATTCCCATGCAAATTAAAAAAATCCAAGTTGTAAATGGTATAGGTCCAATTTTTCAGAGTCCCTATATGCTACAGTACTGTACATGTTTTAAAAAAGTTATTTTTCCTGATAAATGTAAGCATTCTAGTTCGCTGTGCTGCAAACCTGTTCCCAAATGAATGCCCAGAAAAAGAGGAACAGAAACCAGATACTTGAACACAACTCTGCTGCACATGGTCTTCCCAGCACCACAGAGGGCTGAAGTGAGGCCTGAAGAGACAGCGCTGGGGCTGCCCGATCCCTGTTTGGAGAGGGAGGGATGCAGGAGGGACCCAGGGCATGGCACAGCACAGGCACTCCCAACCTGAAAGCCACTGCTACACTTGATCCCTGTCTCACAGCAGCTACAAACTAAAGCACAGCATTGGTAAGGTGTGAGTTCTAATGATATAGAAAATGTAATGGCAGGGTAGAGAAAGCGTAGCAACCCAGGTGGTGTTTAAAGTAACATACACAGCAACCCCCATTTCCGTGTTACCTGTTCCATTTCAGTGCACTTCAAACTTTTTACATTCTGGGGGAAGGAACAAGAACAGAAATTTTTATAGTTGTAACTAGTACGTAAAAAAAAAACCCAAATCCAGTGGAGTTCACCAGCTGCGGGAAGCTCAGCACCTGCAGCCTCTCCTCTTGCTTCACAATTCCTGACTTGCTTCTGGCTACAGTCGCAGTGACTACTGCAGCTAAGTCCCAACTTACCCTTTTATTACCAAGCTGTTCTGCTACAGTCGGCTACTCTAAGCATTTCCTTTCCTGTTGCCTTTAGCAGGAATAGGGAGGCTTGAAGAGGAAATGAAAAAGAGCAGATTTTGGCATTTTACAGATGCTAATGAACTTTCAATTTAATACAGTAATTAAAAAGAAAAAAAAGATGGAGGCAAATCAACAAAAAAAGATCATGTAAGAACCTAGACTTCTTGATTTCTCACGGAGCATGTAAAACTACATTTTCATCGGTATGAAGGAAACCAGGGTGAATTATGCCAGCTCTTCCAGCTTACATGTCCACATCTCTTGATTACTTTCTGGGGCTGTGTTAGATGAGTGTAGGCATCATTAATGTGAGAGGAATCATTACTGACAAAAGCAAAAGTAAGATAATGCATCGAGAGCTGGATAAAGTCAAGCTGTAGTAAACGTGGCAGCACTGATTGCTTTTTTTATTGGATCGTAAAGCTGATGCTTACTGAAAGTTTCATAGCAGGTTTTTTCCCCCTGAAATATCTGTTTGCACAGTTGAGATCATAAACATTACTTTTTGTAACAACAGAAACTTTGGCTGATTTTCTTATTCAAAGTGTAGCTATTCCTGTAGATAGGCACCTTGCTTACAGTAAACAAGTGCCAACATCAGTGCACCAGAACACACAAACTGTAATTTGCACGTCTAGACTTTATTATTACAGCATTTTAGTTGCTATTTATCTCAGACACACTAGTCAATGTAATTTTACACTTCATTATGTCTGCTGCTGCTTTCCCAAGCAAAATCAGCATTTAAAAAGAACTGCAGAACTTCAGCATTACCAAAAAACTATGGAAATGACAGTAGGTGCCAATCTGTAAAGTAAAATAATTTTTCCATCCTTCCTGCTAGTCATGATTTATTCATAACAAGTTTTATGATATTTTTCAGATTAATGAAATATAAAATTACATTTCTTTTCTTTTTTTTTTTTTAATTAATGCATTACTCAGGCAAGAGTTTTTGAGCCTGTAGAGGTAGCCGATTACATGTGAAAGAAAACATAAAAGCAATCCACCACCTGATCTGGGTCTGGAGAGACCATAGGCCTTTCCTATTGCTCCAGATTTCCTATAGTAATATACATATTTAAGTAAGGTATGTTTAGTCACCTTACTATATTACTTTCACTCTCAGTATGTGACAAGAGATTAAGCAGGCCATAATTATCCCTTATATTGCCTTACAAGTTCACAAAGCAAATGGTGATCTGGAAGGTTGTCTTTAGTGTGCTCCAACCACAGCTCTGAAATTGCTAACGTTTCTGATACATCAAGCTCAACACAGAGGAACTTTCTGAAATTACCACATCAACTACTTCTATTTATCTATACTTCCCGGCTTTGTGACCTTCAAAGGACACACAGTCATTCACATGTAATTTGCCCTTACTGCTCTATTGTTCTATAGGCCTTGGTGGATCATCTAGGGAGATTTATTGACACCTAGCTTTATGGGATGTACAGACTGTTTCAAAAAAACCCAAACAAACCTAAACCCAAAAGCTCCCACAAAAAAACCCAAACATCTTGTCTTTTGAACAGTGTCTCCCCACCAAGTAAATGGGATTTCTGAAGCTCCAAACTTGTATCATGAAGGAGGAAGCTACCACAAGCCCAGCTCATATAAATTAGGCTACTACAGCAGGCCATGAGAATAAGGGAATGAAAAAATTATTTAATATGGTATTTACTTATTGATCCAAAACATTTCAGAGTCCCCTAGACATTAATGCTGTAAATGCACCTTGTACCAGGAAGCTGCTGCAATGTCCAAGTGCTTAGAAAGATGTATAAGCTGCAGTCAGGAGAAAACACCATGCCAGTCGTTTTCAAAAGGGTCTTTCCATAAATTACTTTATTTCTCATTAAATGAGCACAGAGTCATTACCATATTAATAACAGATATGTTTATTACTACATATCCATCAGTGCGGCTTTCAATACCACTTGAAACATGCAAATCGTCCTAAGGACGAATCAGTTTTCCAGTGCTTCTTATTTAATACACAACTGCAAAGCCATTATAAATTACTGAGGAGGTATTTGGTTAAGAAATAAAATAAAATAAAACCATACTGCCCATACCATGAATGCATTCCTGCTACAAAGCAAGAGTCTGACAGCATTTACTGAAATTCCTGAATTACCCAGAGCTTTTGCGTCATATGCCTTTTTTTCTTTGTTGGTTTGTTTTGGTTTTTTTTGCACTGCCTACACATCTCTTGGCTTATGAACCAGAATCAGTCTTTCTTTGTAAGAGGAATTCTCATTCAAAGATTGTATTTAATTTAGAAAATGCATCTAGCATCTACAATACTTCAACCGATTAAAATTCAGTAAAAACTACTGATATGCAATAGTTTTTAGAGGTTTCTTCTGTTTAGTTTTAGGTTTCTACATTTATTGACATGGCAATAATACAATTATCTCAAATTAAGGCACTAAAAGAACAATGTAAAACCAAGTAAAAGTGTTCTAAGAATAATTTACAGTTCAAACAGTGCATATATTTCTTAAATGTTTGTTAACTTAATGTATGTTATCACTTAAAATTGTAAGGCAATACATTATGCAGTTATAGAAATGATGTACCCCAAAACATGCTTCCAAACTCGGTGGTTCTTTTTACTGTTAGTTTCTAATGCCTCTAACAATAAAATAATTCAGTATGGCTTGGCAAAAATGCATAGATTAAAGGCAATTACTTGTTTTCCCTCTTTACAAACCTGCTGCATCAGTATTTTGTAAAGCACAATGCAAAGTATTTAACACTTTGATCCATTCCATAGTGGTGGTTAGCATTAAGGCTGTAAGGAACTCTGCAGTGAAGGCACTGAAGTTCAAGTGATAAGGCTTCATTTTAAGCTAGTTCTGCAGTCTTCAAGAGCACAACTTAAGAGTCTTGAAAGCAATTGCAGTCCTTCTCATTGAGAAACCTTCCTTTTCTACTCCATTTCATATGCTCATCTTGACATAAATATCCCCTTCACAGGGTTAACAGTCCATTTCTTTCACTGGTATGAAGAAAGTTGGCTGCATTTCATTGTGATTGACAGGCTTTTTTAAAAAATCCAAAAAGGCAGCACCTTTTTTTTTTTTTTTATACATCTAGCTAAGCTTTATTTGCTTTAACTTGCATTACATAGTAATAATTAATCTAATCTACCTTGAGGCAAACCCGCAATTAAACACCCTCAGCGTGCTTTTGTGCCAAAGCAAGGAGGAGACAGTAATAGCAATCTTAACCCTGAAGCCTGTGATAGTTACGTTGAAAGGACAACAGCCCGTCTGCTCTGTGTAGTTAAAAAAAGCCCTGATCTCTGACTGCATCCCATGAGATTCCATTAAGCACTGTACATGTGGTTAGCTGGAACAAAGAAGAAAACAGACAATTAATAACAAATAAAAAAATCAGCTTCATAACACTACAGCCTGTTTGGCAAGAGCTTCATGAAGAAATTACTTTAACAGAATATTTTTTCAATTGACATGGCACAATACTAAGATCACACCTACATAATCTTCCATAAACTGTTCTTAATTTCAAACAACACAGAGATCAGACAGATGATAACATTACTACAGCTTTACAAGTAAGTGATTAAACAACCATGGGTGTATTCATGGCAAATGCAAGGTGACTCTCTTTCACTTGCAGGACAAGAAAAGGCTCTCTAGGCTAAGAGCACGCACATGCAGTTGCCAGAGCTTATCTGAGGCACAGGAATTTTGGTTGCCTGCTTGTTTTCTTTTTTAAACATGCATTAGCTTGACCAGGTGCCCAAGTCCAAATAATTAAATGAAAACACCTCAGCTGTGCTGATACAATGTGAATAAATCAGCACACTATGAAGTGTAGTTTCCAGTCTCAAAGCAGTGCTGCAAATGCCAGCAAGTTCATCATGAAGTTCTGATTCATATTTATTAGTAGTAAGTTATTAAAATGAGGAATAGAACTTAAGATGAACTTCTATAGGTGAAGCTCCTTTCAACGGGTCTGAGACACCTCTCTATGAAGTCAAGGAAGTGCTGCCTACCAACTGCAAAGAGAAGTGGGTCAGGCCCTGAATGAAATGTACTGAAATGTCTTCAAGCATGTGTTGCATTCATTCGACAACAGTTGATGTCTGCTTACATGGTGGGACTCCATCACCGAGAGCAAGTTCTGCTACACTGTCTGACAAAAGAAGAGTTTTCAGATACTTTGCGAAAGTTAAACGTGTATCCCATAAAAATCATCACTGCTTCTCTTACTCCAGTCCATAAGCAAAGAGGTGAGGAGGAGAACTGCAGGGTGCAGGATCAGAGAAGCTGATCTAACAGTTTGCCGTCCCTTGAAGGAGAAGAGCCTCCTGTTCCTCCGCTTTATCACCTTCCTGACCACAGGGGAGTACCTTCTACTTACTTGTCCCCAGCTATGGCAATCACTACATTTCTTAGCAGGCTCATCCACTCACTAGCTCAGCAAAGTAAGTCTACATTTTTTTGACAGTCAGGAAACTGAATTATGGACCTCCATGGAAGGGTTCAAAATGGATAATTTCAAGCATTTACCCAGGACCCAATGACAGAAGCACAGCGAAAGAAGACAGAGGGGAAATCTCCCTTAAGTAGCAACAGGCTGTCAGATTAACTCAGCTACTGTGCAATCACCATTTAGGTGTTCAGTACATAAAATCCATTGCAAATTTATTTAATAATTGAAATTTAAACATCTGGTACATCAAGAGTGAATTTTCCTAAAATAAATCTAATGCCTCTTCTTTCTAAACATATGGGATGCAGTTATGTAATGGTATCAGGGCACAGGCTGGGCATACTCCATCACAGCAGTACATCTAACTCATAGATAAAACTAACAACAAATTTGTCTGAGAAAGCCACAAAAATGTCTGCAGTAGAACAGCCAGAAAGAGAGTTCCTATCTGACCTTTTCTTTGCTCAGTGTAACTCTGAATCTTTTCATTACTTGCTCGCATTGCAGGTGAAATGCAAGCCCCACTACATTCCAGTCAACCAGGCAGCTGCCTGATGGGAACAGAGCACGCCACAAGCAGCAGCTCAAGCATCAGTGACGTGCAGGGACTCCCCACCTGCCTCCTACCCATATCTCCATGCAGCACAACAGGCCAGGAGCACACACATACCTAGCAGTCTGGTCAAGTGCTGTGCCTCTCTAAATGGCTTATGCTCAGTATGATTCTTCCCCCATACTCTGCCTACAATTTGCAGCATTAAAATAGAGTTTGTTGTTATTATGTTCTAAGAAATTGTCGGTATTTGACATCACTCAGAAGCAAGATTCTAAGGTCAAATATCTGTCATGTCATCAAGCTCACTGATGGATTTGGGGTCAGTCCAGAAGAGAAATGGAAACGTGTTCTGTTGGATCCAAATCATAGTCTGTTAAGTCAAGAAGTTAGAGATAACATACCATGAGGATATTAACTTCAGAACTGACAGAAAACCTAACAGATTTATTTCTTCCCAAGAAATTGGAAGATCTCCTTGAGTGATGGATAAAGGTGTGAACAGAGGCAATACACTAGGGCAGATGGAGAAAATGCAAGACTGCAGTATTCTGAATAGCTGATCTGATACTCCACTAGTGCAAGACTAACCCCTTCACCCTTCCTCCTTCCATTTGTGATCTTCTTCCACAACCACTGCAACTCCAAACCCACCAGAAAACCACGTCCTTTTCTTCTGTGGGGGTAGGCATGGGGTTTCTTTTTTCTTATGCTTTGGGATTTTTGGCTTTCCTTTAGTCAAAACACTCCTGGATTAATTTTCTGCTGAAACATAGATTAGTTGATTCTGGTAATCTGTGAAGCATAAACTGAAAAAAGATAAAGGCTCAGGAATGTGCAGCTGTCCTCCTGGTGCCGGTAAGATATTAGGCTCATTGTATCTCTAGGATCTTAAAAACAGAGCTTTAACGATGGTGTTTCTCATTTTTGTGTATTTCTATGATTCTGTAGCCCTCTCACAGGACAAATGCCAACAGGATTAGAAACAGAAATGGTCTGGATAACTGATCTCCCCAAACAAGAGGGGTCTAACATTTTTCAGTAAATCTGAAGGAAATAGTAGTTTTGGAAATACCACGAAGCTCTATAATACTTTACGGAAGTTAGGAGAAACAGACGTTTTGTAGACAAGATAAGTAGTTTAACAATACTCTGTTGTACAAGTACATACAATGTAAGTAAATAACAAATATGACTGATACCCTCTGAAAATAACAATTACCAATTTGTCTTTATTTGGTACAATACTGAAGATGCTAATATTTACTGAGCAAACTCTGATTTCATTGTCATTCTTAGCTCAGATTTATCACCATGTGCTTTTCCACTGCCTTTGCCCTTGTTTTTAACAGATTTTTACAGAGAAGACTGTAGGTAAAAATGCCCACTTCCCAGGAAATCTCCTCACAATTCACAAGTGTTTATGTGTTTCAGAACTTTGGCTTGATTAAGTGCGGGTATTAAAAAATGTAAAATTACACCATTATTCTGCTGCATTCCTACCAATCGAACTCTTAACTTGTAAACTGAGACTCTGTTCAGTGTTTGTGGATATGGCTTCTCCCTCAAAGACTCTGGCACAGCTACATATTCTTAACTGCTGCTGACAGATTTCTGTCAATGTCATTCTCCTCATGCTGTGGCATTGATTATCATCTCTTGACACCAAACTACCTGCAACATTCCTGATTTTCATATTGACAGCTTTGTATTTGAGGCCTAAAGTAATTTTCCTGTATGAGGACCTTCACTGAATATACTACTATCTCATATATATGATCCCTAGGGGTGTTGAAAGCCAGGTTGGATGGAGCCGATATACTGGAAGGTGTCCCTGCCCATGGCAGGGGGATTGGAACTAGATGATCTTTAAGGTCCCTTTCAAGCCAAACCACTCTATGACTCTATGGTGGCTCATGTTTTAGGACATAAGTCCTAGGAACAAGAAAATCAGGACCCTTTGTGAAGTTTTCAGTAAAATCAGGGATAGCATTTCAGACACTCTGGACTTTTTTAACAGGTCTAGAAAAAGAAAAGCTGAGGATAGACAGCAAAATTTACGTGTAGAATTGGCAGTAAATCATTCGGACTGGAAATGCTTTATAAAATACACTCCTCTGCAGGAGGATGTTTCATGATACACCAGGTGTCCCTACATGCGGAAGTTTGCTTTTATCGCATTTTGTGGGAATGTTTGGTAACCCTGCCAATCTAGGAAGACTCTCTCCCTACTGAGACACTAGTTTCCATTTAATACNCATGGCAGGGGGATTGGAACTAGATGATCTTTAAGGTCCCTTTCAAGCCAAACCACTCTATGACTCTATGGTGGCTCATGTTTTAGGACATAAGTCCTAGGAACAAGAAAATCAGGACCCTTTGTGAAGTTTTCAGTAAAATCAGGGATAGCATTTCAGACACTCTGGACTTTTTTAACAGGTCTAGAAAAAGAAAAGCTGAGGATAGACAGCAAAATTTACGTGTAGAATTGGCAGTAAATCATTCGGACTGGAAATGCTTTATAAAATACACTCCTCTGCAGGAGGATGTTTCATGATACACCAGGTGTCCCTACATGCGGAAGTTTGCTTTTATCGCATTTTGTGGGAATGTTTGGTAACCCTGCCAATCTAGGAAGACTCTCTCCCTACTGAGACACTAGTTTCCATTTAATACTGTCCATTCAGTCATTTGGGAAGAAAGGGACACACATATTTTTGGAGGAAGCTAGGCAGGTTAAAATCAGCTTACAGTAACCTAGGATTAAGAAAATGTATTTTGTATCTTGTCCTGGTTAATGTATAGGGTCATAAACAGCTTACAAAAACAACTGCTGGGATAGAAGACAGGGAATGAGTAAGTAGGGAGAAAGAATGGGATTAATACTTAAGTGGCCTTCCAACAAAAGAAATGGCCTAACAACAGCCTGAGAATCTGTTACGTTTCTCACTACACCCTCATTTTCAGAAGACTTCTAGCTTGTACAAGCTTTGTGACTCAATCCATGCATGAGATGACTACATGGATCATCCCTGCAATTAAATGCCACTGCTGACATATTTGCTGAGCCTTGCCTTTAAACAGGAAAAAATGCAATCAGCTCCCTTGCATGCATTGGCAGGCCAGGTATCAACACTACAGTACCTTTCCAAATGTGAAGAACCAATAAATTGACCATAATAGCAAGAGAACTCTGTCTGCTCCTTCCTTCAGGATTTGAGTAGAGATTTAGGTCAGCAGTTCAACAGTCCTAACTATGAAATTATTTCACAATTTTACACTAAATAAGATTTATAAACAGAGATTATATTAGTCAAAAAGATCCATAGTTTTCGTAGCTTATTTCTCACCTAGCTTTTCCAGAAGTATTTTTAACAACTTTTCGGAATGACTGATTTGCTGAGGATCTTGTAGACATAGTTCTAGGAGAAGCACGAACAAAAGTAGATGGTGGTGTCTTAGGGATCTTCTTTACTAAATGAGTCACCCACTTCTTCTGTTCATCTTGACAGGATGCCAATAACAGCATATCTCTTGCTGAAGTTACATCGTAACTCACTGTAAAAGGAGGAAGATGATTCAG
>VYZS01080078.1:48276-60350 GCA_013400695.1 Neodrepanis coruscans | reverse complement strand
AGATGGGAAGCATCCTTATTCCTCACAGCTGCTCACAGCCTTCACAGGCTCAAGTACAGCAGTGGCTGGCTGTGTAGCTCACTGCTTCCTAAGGCTATTTGGCATCTTTGAAGAGTGGCTGAGTAGCATGTGTAGTATATAATACTGTATTTTTATTTTTTTTTAACTAGATATGTCTCATTTTGATCAGCTTAAATTTCTTACCTTTCCTAAGGCAAAATCCCATGTTTTTGAGTTCCAACAAAAACTGACTGGAAAAAATGAAGCTCTTACTGATCTGTAGTCAGAAAAGCCTTTTTAGACATTCTGTAGACTATCTTGTGTTTTAAATAAGGCATATGAACTCTAGTTAAATTTGAAAATGTTGGAAAACTGCGAATCATGTCCTTGTAGTGAAAGTACAAAAAAACCATGTATTTGTTTTCTGACTTAAAGTGCAGCAGAGTTGATTATGTCTCACGTTCCTTATGTCAAAAACTTCATTTAAATTGTGGATACCTTGTGCTAGGTCTTAGTAACTGAAAGGGTTTTTTGTGGTGTTGTCTTCCTTCATAAGAAAGATTTAGAATATGGTAGGTGCAGGAAAGGGGCAGGTTTTTATGATGGTCGGATTTACTACTATCTGCTTCAGAGGGAAAGCTCTCTAAAGTTTTTTATCTCTGTAGATGAAGTCCTCAGTGCTGAATGACCTCGCTAACAGTAAAATGCTATGATCAGACCCTACAGAAAAGTATGAATTTCCATCAGCCTAACATTTAAAAGACTGTTTTGTCATCAGCCAACCATCTTACAGTGAGTTGCAACGTGGCCTTTGAAGGCTTTCTGTGCCTTGTTTGTGTAAGGTGAGTCTTCCCAAGATTTCTTAAGTGACTGCGATCAAGTGATCCCACAGAATTTTCCTCTGGGGAAAGTAGTAGCCATGTGGTCTGCTAAACTCACAAATATATAAAAGCTAATTGTTGAACAGATACGAAGACAGTGTTACTGGTTTTATGATGTTGGCAATGGAAGAAAGTGCCAAAATAATAGTAATAAAATCTATACAGTTTTTTCATAAAATTAAATATAAAACATTATATCAAATAATAAACTGAAATACATGGGGTTATTAGAAACTTTGCTTTCTGCTTCTATATATGAGCCTTTTCCCTCCCAACATACAGGCAGCTCAAGAGTTGCCATAATTATTTGTTGTCAACTAACGTGCACCCAGGGTCTCTTACCAGTTTTAGCATAATCTGTTCTCACACACAGAAGTAGAAGATACTCTTGATGTATTATATTAATTTTGGAGGGATTGACTGGCTTGTCTGCATAATATTTGGTACATTCATTCCTAAATTGCTTTTTATCACGAAGATATGGGTTGTAGAAGTACATGCTTTTCTCATTCTTACCTTGTTTACAGGGAAAGACACAGGATAGGGTTTAATTTTCTCGTAGCTTTGTTACTACAGCTGTCTTTCAAGTAAAGAAGATACCATGCCTCTCACTATATTGAGTCTTCTTTCTGAGTCTTCTTCTATTTTCCTGATAGTTTCAGCTGCTCTTGTGTATCCATCAAAACTCTTGAAGTTTTCATGAAGTGCCACCCCATGTTGCTAATCAAGAGGGAGTACTGCTTGATAATACTTCTTGATGACATTGCTGCTAAGATGTAGCTGTCTTTCTGTTCTCATGCTGTCTTTTGTCTTTTCTCTGTTCTCATTAATTTCTTTTTCTTTCTCTCATAGTTTATGGCTCCTTCTCCGGGTTTGCTCCACAGCAACACATCCACGTTGGAGTTTGGCTCCTTGAGACACGTGATAGCAGCTGTTGAAGCACAACTGCCCTGCTCACCTGAGCCTCCTGATCTGTAAGAGTGAGCTGGTCTTGCAGTGGCTGAATAAAGGATGACTGAGACAGCAGACATGGAAGGTGAGTGTGATTTAGGACCAGACTCCATCCCATTAAGCACCCATAGCAGTGCAGCCATAACTTGCTCTTCCATTTGCTACAGCCTTTGCAAGTTGGAAAAGAATACTGTAAAAGCCACTACCTCCTACAATGCTGGAATAAATAGGACAGTCAATAGTACTTACACATAGTTTTGGAGAATGTCTGGGTGGTTTTTGTGAGGGTAGAGAATTGTGCATGTCTAAACGATGTCTGTGGGACACTTAGTTTAAAAATTAATCTCGCAGGCATTAACTAAAAGAAATAAGGCTGTAGATTGTGTTCATTACAGCCCTTTTATGGAGAAGAAATGCTGGGAATATAAGCCTGTTTACAAGCAATGAGGGGTGTCTTGGTCCACTTACTGCAAAACAGCAGTTTTCTTGTTTTATGTTGTGCATACACCAACTGAGCACTCTGCTGTTTCAGGAACATGGTCTGAATATGCTTAGATTTTACAACCAGGATGGAAGGATATAAAACATGAAAGAAACTGAGGGAAGGTGTACAGGGCAAAGAACTGGCTGGCAGTATGGTTAAAGCTTGCAGAGCTTTGATTTCAGAGGTGGTGAGGATCCAACAGCTGTAAATCCAAGTGAACACAAGAGGGCTACAAGAACATGTTTTCTTTGGATTGAAGGAGAATTCTGGATGGAGCTTTGTTAATGTCTGTCTCCCTTTTGGCCTGCTCTTAATTTTATACAGCTGGGAAATGAAATAAAATGCTACTTGAGACCATTTAAGTGCTTGTGTACACCTATCACTTCAGTACAGGCTATAAGGATTTGAGATTGCTATTTTTAACACTTTTCAAATACTTTAAACTGCTTAAATGTTGGGACTACTTACTGAACATGCTGTTGCTGCTGATAAGGTACCAAAAGCTGTGGCATAGATATATAATTTGGTATGTACTCTAGTGATATGAATGCTTTGTTCTGCACTTAAATTGTGGAGAATCCAGATTGTGTGAGCAAATAAGGAAAAGGGAACGTAAGAAAAGCAGTCTGGAAAAGTACAAGCCCCTGCCTAGTAACCAAGAGCAAGTGTTAGGTTGCTTCTCTATTGATCCAAAGTGCAATTAAAAGCTACCTCCTGCAGCTGAATTTAGATTGGGCTTTTAAAGTTTTTTCTTTCCCCCACAGACCTACTATCAAGTGGAAAAAACCTGCACAGCACATCTCCTATAAAAATCAAGTGGAGTTTTCATCAGCCTCAACTCCTTAGTTTGCTACTTATGTGAAGCAGTCTATGAGCTCAATTCAGATGCTGAAAAATGACACCAAGGCATGTGCTGGCTAGAATCAGGTAAATGGCCAGTGTTCTGCCTCATTTGTTGTGGTACTCGGTGTCAGTAAAAAGCCGCCTTTCTGCAATAAAAGGTGTTCAGGGTTTTTTTCCCCCCGAAGGAGATTTTGTGCCTTCTTTTTAGAACAAATTGAGAATGTTATATTTTGTTCACTCCCTGCTGTTCTTTAGACTGTCGTTTGTGTCTTCTAATTGAAGCTGTCAGGATTTGTTTGCTTCTCTGGAAATGTACAGGAATACAACTTCCCAATCAATTGTAAATTGTTAGTGAATATATACCCTTACTTTTATGGCCCAGGATTAGCCTCTGCAGTGCATAAAGCTTGCAGAGATTAGGAGGGTCTAAAACAAAGCCTGTTGCAGATTTAGGCATCTGACATTTTAGAGATAACTTTTTTTTTTCAAATAAATAGTGCCCAAAATCACCAGAACTGATACTCAGGAGCTAGAGGAACTCATACAGCATATGTAGGTACACAAGGCTCATTAAATCCACGGTAACTCTTGATGTGAATATTTTCTGCTTCTGAATGCTTCAGGCTGCTAGAAGAGTGGAATATAAGCAAAGAGGATACAATATCCAGTGGCAGTATAAAAGATGCTTGCCTCTCTTAAAAGCCTATTTCAAAGGACCCTTAAGAAAAGAGCATGAACATTGTCTTCCATGCAGAGACAGATGCCAGAAAAGAAAGGTCTCAAAACTGCCTTTTGGGGCAGTTTTGAGTTAGAGAAATAATTTTGCATTACTTTGCAAGCTTTCATGTTCAAATTAATTAACTGGGACTAAGGGAAGGCCTGGATGGAGTCCATGGTATGGCATTTTACTGGCATAAGTTCACCCCGTTGGTTTATCTAGCACAACTGTGTGCTATGGCTGCCTACCCCTGCTCTCACTGGTGTGGGAGACTGATAGCTAACTTCCCTAGGCAGGAATTACTGGTGGTCATCTTCTTTATCAGAACATTGTGAGGGTACACAGTGCTAGTGGCAGAGAGGTGGAGAGAGAATTCCAACTCCTCAACATGGCTAGTTAGGTAGTCATTAAGTGCAACATGACTTTCTGAATTTAGGCATGATCCTGGAGCTACAGTCTTGTTTCTGTAGGGCTACTCTCTGCCAGCCTCCAAGGTTGGCCATAATGGGTTGATTTTGGCCACTGCTGTTCCTGTGCACTGCATGCATGATGTGTTTGCTGCTGGTGGTTATTTTTGATTACTTGCAAAAACACCATAGCAGCAGACTAGTTCTCTTGAGTTTATGGACCTAATTAGGTAAGGGCTTTGCACAGAAAAGTAAGATTCTTGGGAAACGGTTGTTAAGCAAAAAAATTGCTGTCCATCACCTGAATAAATTACACAGGTTGCGAGTGAGGGATATGTTTGTCCCTTAATTTTAAATTCATTTTGGAGATGAGAGTGTTGATGCCCCACATCTTTCATACAGCTGCAGTGTGGTGTCCACGTTCTTGCGTATTAGGCAAATCCAGTTCTGAGTGTTCACAGAGACCTGGCTTTCCCAGGGCTGCAGTTGTTTGTATCTGTGAACACTCCCTGTTCACCAACGATGTGTTTGGGGTTTAAGTGTGGGGGCTGCAAAGGACAGGAGTGTAAACATACTTGTGGGGAAGGCAGATGTTTACTTCCTGGGCAGGCACTGTGGCACTTCATGTGGCCTGTTTACTCATCCCAGATATCTTTCAGAGAACTAGTAAAAGGTTTTGGTCTGCTCTGAGATGTTGACTGCAGTGTATATTTGACAGGCTCACTAAAGGCAAGCTGGTGCCCCAGCAAAACCAGTGTGGCCAGTGCAGTCTGGCATCATGGCACAGTGTGTGCTGCACCACAGCTGGGCAGTAAAAGGTGTTCCTGAGGTGTGTAGATCGTACTGCTTTGTGTGCTTGGGATGTGCCTGGGAAGGAGAGGCCAGGGGCAGATGAAGTATCAGATCTGTAGGCAGCTGGGACTTGTACTTCTTGTGTTGTGCACAGGTGAAACCAGAGCACTCGGCAACTTGGGAGCATCACAGCACAGCATGTGATGTGCTGCTTGGTGGAATGGGGCTGGAACATGCAGAAACCAGAACTGAGGAAGCAGCAGTGGAAGACAATGTGTCTATATAGACCAAATCAAAGCTTATGGAAGGCTAAGAGGATAGGCTCATGCACTCTTAGGGAAATGTTGAAATTACCTCCACACTGTTAAATAAGTGTAGGGAGCACACACTTGCATTTTCTCTTTGCTCTTGTAAATAGGCATTTCCAGTTGGAATCAGATTTTAGCCTAGTTGCTCTCTCAGCTATATATGCAATTTCTTTTGGCCAGGGATCTCTCCCCCTTTGCAGAATCCAGAGGCTGAAGAGGAGTTGTCATTGACACCACAGTGACCCCTGAAGTTCCCAAGCCCCTTTGGATTTCTTTCCCTTTCTCACTGATGACTCAGATGCATCACTTCCCCCAAGAGCCGGACACAGCTCTTCCCTGAGTAGATGTGATCCATATCCTGAATGGAGACACACCATGCTTTGGGCTGGATGCATGCTGCACACTGGGGGATGTCTCCTTTAGACTACAAACATGGGACTTAAGCATCCTAAGTCTTCTCATTTTATGCTTATGTGGTAGTTTGCATTTGGATCAGACACCTGGTACAAGCTTGAGGAGCCTTAGGCCTGGATTTAGAGCTTTTGATTCAAGTGCTGAGTCTGTGGATGTTGCACATTCTTTTGGCACCAGCTTCTTATCAGCAAATCCCTGTCAGGGGTTACAGGGATTTGCTGATATCTTGCCTTCTCATCCAGCTCCATCCAAAAGCACAGGTTAGCAAAGCACAGCCATTTAAGGTATTTGACTTATCTGAGTTTCTTTCATTTTGATGGAGATGGGCTGCAGGGCAATCATACCCGTAGATCTCCCGGTGTCTTTAGGGTATGCATACTTGACAGGGGAGTAGCTGGAGCCCAGGTATGACAAGAAGTGCATTCTTATTAATCTCCGGTGCTCTGATGAGAAAGATGCCGTGGTGAGAAAGGTGCCCTTTGAGCGGTTCCCACTAACAGGCCGCCGCCCCTCAGTCCCAGTCCCTGTCCCTGTCCCGGCCCCGCTGTGCCGCTCCCGGGTGCGGCGGGAGGAGGTGCCCGGGCCGTTCCCTGTCGGGGATTGTGGGAAGGCGCGATGCGGCCTCACCTGGCGCGGGGCGGGGAGGGCGGGAGGGAGGAGGCCCGGAGCCACCCGGGCCGGGCCGGGGCCGCGCCGGCTCCCAGGCTGTGCTGCCNGGCTGCCCCGGACCCGCGGGCACCCGCTGCGCCCTGAGACTGGAGTGCCGTTTCCAGGCGGGTTAGGGTTAGCGTTAGCGTTAGTGTTAGTGTTACAAGGTTTGCACCTGTTTTTGAGAAAATGCAAGTTTTGTTCTTTTGCTTTCTGTTTCCGACCCTCGGGGTGAGCTCGGGTCACGCCGGCAGCCCTTCCGCGGCCAACCAGGAAAACAGCGCTGTTAGAGAGAGGGTTTATAAAGTCTTTCTGTAACTTGAGGAGCTGAGGTTCAAGTCGGCTCCAGTGCCTGGAGAAGGATCGAGTGTGGTTTCATATGGATCTCTGCCTTTTGGCTGGCTGGTGACAAAGTGGGTCAGTGTGGGGCAGTGGGTTTTCTTGTGACAGGATCATTGGGAAGAGCCTTTCCCCAGGTGTATTCCCTGGTGCCAGGTAAGTAGAGAGCTTGGACAGAGCCTTGCCTCCAGCTTGGGTGCTTCTGCTCCATCACCTGGTCTCATGGGGGTTGTAGGAATTTAAGTTTTCCATCCAGTAATGGGTCTGTGAGAGTGTTTGGGTCTGGTTCTGTTCCTTGTCTGTTGGCCACCAGTCTGTGTGACTCGATCCAGTGGCAGCAGCAGTGACTTGTTGGAGCTTGGAAGGGAGAGAGACCCTTTGACCCTCCAGTGCCACACTTGGTAGTGGTTTGCTGGAATCAGATTTTCCCCAAGGAGGGACTGCTGGCTCTCAAGCAGTGAGATGGTCAGTGATGCCTCCTTATAGAGAAGCTGTCTCAGTGCTTGGTAAATTCAGACTTGGGGCAGGCCCCGAGCTGCTGTCTGGCACAGTTTTGCCCATTGTGTGCACCTGTAATACCAGTTACTGGCAGTGCAGCTCCTTCAGTGGAAGCCAAGTGCTGTCTCTATTCTCAAAGGCAGAGCTATGTTGTTTCTTTTCAGTGGTTTAGCCAGAATGCTAAATACATGTTAGTCTACTGTATTTAGAAAGGTGTACCTGTCATTACATTTGCAAATAGAATATGCACAGTAATGAAAGTATAGATGGCAATGCAGTCTCCACACCTTAAGTCCCCATAGAGATGCAACTTTTCTGGTTACACCCCGAGACAGCCCTACATATCCACTTCCCTGTGGTAAAGCTTATGTAAACAACTGGAGTTGCTATTTTGCCTTTGAAGGTCAGTAAATGTGGGAGCTGATTTCAGGGAAGCTGATCTCAAAGCTCTCCCTGATGCACGTCACAAATGCCTGTTTTCAAAGCACTCATGGCTATCCCAGGGGAGCACTGCTCATAACAGTGCTGCTTATTGACAATTTGGAGACTCTGCTGTATTGATTGTTAGAATTTTACAAGGTGAGGGTGCATTCTTACAATTAATAGTTTTTTTCCTTCTTTGAGATCATAAATTTGTGTTATTACATGAAACTGGTGCTGTCAGCCTTACCCCAGCACTTGTAAATCCAGTGCTGATGAAAGGGTGCTTTTGTTAGGGAACTGTTGTATAAAAATGCTTCTGTCCTTCAGTCTCTGGAAAGGGCTTATTAACACTGAGTTTTGAGTCAAGAAATAAGGGTTTGCTGGGTTACAAACCAAGAATAAACCTCATTCAGGCTCACAAGTAATGAACTTGTAACAAGTCATTTAAAACTCTCTGTCCATTGCTTCCTCTGATTTGGAAGAGTTATGCTTGCAACTTTTTTTGGTGTTTTGAGATCAGAATGGAAGGTGCTTGTGCAAATGTGCAAATAGCAAGAGGGTTGTTTCAATTGTTTGCTCTTGCACATTTCCAGGGAAGTTTCAGGGAAGAGTCTGTTTAGCCAAGCTGAGTTCATATCCTGCTGAGGAAGACAGCTTTTCTGCCTGGCTGCTACTTCGTGGTATGTTTTATAGAAAAAAGACTCTTTAGAAAAGACTAAATTCTACTCCCTGACAAACATGGGTGCAGCAGAGGAACATGTTACAAAGCCAAAGAGTGGGGAGAGAGCACACAGGATAAAAATGATTCGTTTTTCCCAAGGACATGTATTGCTGTAGTACCTGTAGGTGTTGCAACACCTTGATCCTATTGCTACCTCAGTGTTATCAGTATTACTTTCGTGACAGTACTTGGCTCTGCTTGAGTAGCACTGAGTGCAGAGTTGGTGCCTGCAGAGTAAAGGGTCTGCTTCCCTCCTACCTGTGCTACTCATAGTACAGGGGGACAGATTAGTACTTGTGGGCATGATCTGGAACCCTGGAGAAAGATCAGAAGAGTCCTACTGAGCACAGTGGCTCTAAAAATGTATTTGGTCTGAATAGAAAAGGAGTTGGCAAGCACAGTTTCCACTTAGCAAGACATTTGATAACCAGTCACTGATCCAGAAGCTCAGATGGAAATATTAGTTGCCGTGACTGCAGCTGCTGACACCTGTCTGGTGCTTGGAAATGAACTCTCAGCTCTTCTGAGTATCAATCTCATCGACAGCCTCAATGCTGTTAATTGTTAAAATGGATCTGCAATAGAAGTTTTCAGTGCTGCACAGAAGTTACTGTCTCTAGTTCAGAGAATGACTCCTTTGGTACAGCTGTGTATTGGCCCAACAAAGACAGTGAACTTGGCCTCTGGGCATTTACCTCTGAAAGACAAGAAGGGCAGATTCAAATAGATGAGGGGAGAGAAAATGATAAATTATTCTTGTTGTTCAAGGTAACATTGTACATAGGAAAAAAAAAGTCCATGTGGTATTTCTTTGTTAATTTATCTTGTAGTGAACTTTTAGTGTGATAGTAGAAAATGGCAATGGATTAGAAAGTCCTGAGTAAATGGACTTTCCTGAAAAGAGGTGACTGCAAGGGAAGTGATAGAAATGGTTGCTACAGGATGTGTCAGGATACATCTTGTGAATTTTTTAGGCACTAAATATATGAAAAACAAAAGGGAATGCTTTTTCACACAGAGTAGATGAATGTTTTTAATACATTTGTATACATTTTAATACATTTTTAATAGACACTGCTGAGAGTGCTGTGAGTGTCATAGGAGTTAGGCAGTTCACAGAGGGTGAGTCCACAGGTGGGTTGTTAGGATGCAGTTTCTGTTCCTGAATCCTTAAACCTGAGATTCATGGAGATGGGACTACCAGAGTGGTTTTACACATGCCCTGTTTCTTAGGCTGTCCCCTTCTGGAAGCTGCTTAGATCAGAGTACAGCTCAGGGGGTGATCTATAATCTGGCATTCAGTTACTGCCTGGCATTCAGTTGGACTTTAGAATACTGTTTCGTGGATTTGCTAGGAAAAGTCATTTTTAGGGGTTTGGAATCGTGTAATCTCTGACTTTCCAGTTTTGGCTGCTCCTTCTCCAAATGCTCATGATCATTGCAGATTGTCAGTGTTTAATGCTGGACCTGCTCAGGGTGAGCAATGCACTTTGCTGTCTGTGGGTAATTAGCTCATTTCTGGAAAGCAAAAGAAATCTTATCATAGATGATCTGCTGATTCTGTGTTTAACTATTCTTTTTTTAATATTTTCACTCACAAATAAGAAAATTGTTAGCATGTCTCAGCCAGGAGTCACTAGGATGTGGGATGTGTGAAGGGTGTTGGAGAAGGCCATGGCAGCTGGGGTGGACTAGGGAGAAAGCTGGAGGGGTAATGGGCAGCTGAGTCTGTCATGAGGCAAGAAAATGCTGCCAAGCACATGGATCATGTAAAGTGTTTGCTGCTTTCCTGTATCTTTAATTAATTCAAATCTCATGCCTTGTGAACAACCCCGTAGATTTCTGCCTTCTGAAGCCATCTACAGGAGCAGCAAAATGACAAAATTAGGAAAGTACTGAGGAAACTGATGTGTCAGGGAGGGCAGGAAGAGCTGCCTCTCGCTGAAGTACTTGGAAGGTGTATGCTTTGGTGTGTACATCAGGCATTTCTCTGGGCCAGTTGTGGGTCTTTCCAGTGCTGCCTAAATTAAAACAATACTGCTCCTGTAAAAAGAATTCTGTCTGTATCACATATGCACAGCTACTAATTACCATCCCTGCCCATTCATTTCCCTACTGTCCTGTTCCTGCCGGCTGTCATCTGCATTTCCTTGGCTGCTTTGATTATGTGCTTCTTGAGTGGCCACCCCTGGGCCTTGGCATTTCTGCAGATGTTGCAATGTGGAGAGGGAGGTGCAACATTCAGTTCAGGCATTTCATTTTGTGAGTGGGAATATGGCATGCAGAGGCATTGGGGTAGGATGGGAATGTAAAATTTACATTTGTGTGTTTGAAGGCAATCTTGACGTGCCTTTCTGGCCAGACATGTCTTTCTGGCCTGGTGTGTCCTGGATGTGTGTTTCTCAATAGCACACACGCAACCCCAGTTGCTCTACACAGCAGTGGGTTTTTTTCTTCTCTAACTTGCCGAGTTTGAGTAGGGGGTCCATCTGCTACCCTCTGTTAGGGAGGGCATAAAAATCCCTCGTCATGAGCCAGTAGATGCCTGTTTTTGCCTTGCTGCTTGCCAGTGGTTTTGCTCAGGTGCTTGCAGTTCTCAATGGCTTTTTAACCAGTACAGGAACTCTGTGGTCATAACCCTCTGCTTAGTCCCCTGTGGTGAGTGATGGACACAAACTACAAAGGAGTGAGAAATAGACTCGCCTGGGTTTGAAGAAAGTGCAGAAATTTACTATCTTGTACCTCTTTCCTGCAAGGCTTGTACTGAAGGAGAACACATGAAGTGTGTGAGAGAGAGTGGGTGAGAGCCTGTCTCCTCTGACCTCTGAAGAAGCCATGGGAAGGGCTACAGAAAACTCTTACAAGTCAACAGCCCTTGGGCTCAGGAGATGGAGATGGGGAAGGGACAGTACCTCAGGCATTTGCTTTCCTCCAAGTCTCATGACAAGACTTGGATGAATGAATTTGTGTTCCATTTTCTCATTTTTGAAGCTCAATATTGGGAGATCTGGCCCTTCCTTCTGTGAACACTGGTTGCGTCTTTTATATTTGTGCTTAGGTTAAATCCTTTTTTTTACCTTAGTGAAAAAATGTCATTTCAAAAAAGTTGAGAATTTGCAAAATGCCCAAATGAAATGGTTCGGTATTTAAAAAAAAACCCTCCTGTACTCTTTCAGAGTAATTCACAAACATGATCTGAACTCACATGTACTTTTGGTCGTTTTGGAGCTCAAGTTTTCAATTAATATCTTTGTTAGGAGCTACAGGAATGGCTGTGAGGCTGCTATTGACCTGCACTATTCCTGCTCTATCAGGCATGAAGCACTATCTGAGAGCTGGCTGAGGAGCAGGGAAGCTCACACCTTCCCTGTGTGCCTGCTCTGTCCCAGAGCAAAGCTTTTTAACCTGGGTCCTTGACAGGTCAGAGTCAAGGGAAGGGCACTGCAGAGCCTCCGTGTAGCAAAAGCTCTGCAAATACCTGATAAGGTGAACTGGAAATGAAACTAAAAGGCTGTACCTTTTACCAGAATTCAAAGGGCAGGATTTAAAATCTGTTTCTTCACTAAATGTTCAAGGAACAGACTGGAAAAATAGCTCCTTTTGACTGTAAAGTACACTGGGGTTATAGTGAATCGTGGGGAGCTCCT